>NEWO01000098.1:2741653-2767265 GCA_003013225.1 Phalaenopsis aphrodite
TCAAGTCAAAACCTGACGCCAACACATTCCATATAAAAATAATTAAGATAATTATGAAATATAAATACAACATTATGAAATATAAATACAACATTATACCAAAACAAAATTGACATTCACATTAATTAGTGCGCTCTTAATGACTTCATTAGTGCAATTAAGCGTGATTGCTTTTTCTTACAAGTAGACAATGACACGCATATTGAAAATTACATGGTTGAAATGACTACTTTGAAATTCTAGATTATTTTATAATTACTTGTACCGAAGTAGTCAAATATTTTATTTTATTTAAATGAGATAATGGAAAATCATCTCTTTTAAATAAAAAATTATTACACACGAAATTATTCGAATTTCGTGTTTAATGATATTTTACACATGTTATATAATAATGTACATTAATATTATATATGGAGTCCGAATACATTTCAATTCTATACATAATATTCTCTCTTTATATATGTGTATGCATGAGAATGTTGTGCGTTGCATCATAAAATATTGACGACAGTGAAATGTAGAGATGTAGTAGATGACAGTGAAATATAGAGATGTAGTAGACATTACAAAATTTAGAGTATTTGTTTGATCTTTTGTAATTATATAAGTGATTAGAGAAAAGTTGAGTAGGGTGACTATGACGATCAGGTTATGATAGTCAATTAACAGTGGTCAAATAATGACATTCAAGAAATGATGATCAGTCGCTTATTCAACAAGCACTGAGAGAGGACTATGATGGCCTCTCTCTCGCCACATTCTCGTTCTTCTCTTTTTATGTAAATAATAATAAGCACGAGGAGGAAAGTGCAATTAAAACTCATGATTTAATTGAACATGAGATGATTAAAAACTGACCTTTTGTCCTTCACTTTGCTGCCTCAATGTAAGTGTTAAAAATGAATTTGATGATTGTGTTGAAAGTTGTCATGAGTTTTGGCCATCTTCCACGAGGATTGACTAAATTCCCTCCATATGATTAAGTAAATTTTCAATGCATTTTATTAAATAAATATTTATTTAACAAGAGTGATGATCAATATGAATAACTCTTCCACATATTAAAAAAAATTTACTTTTCGTATATTTTTATGACTTTAATCATTCATATCACATAAAAAATATCATATTTTAAATAAAATACAATTGCTCATGTATAAAGAAGACGACATATAAATGTAATCATATACATCTAAAAAGGACAATTGAGTTGTCAATTTGCTGCTAAGGAACTAGTTAACCGACAAATTGCTAAATTAATGAACTGTTTAATTGTCAAACTAGTGAACTACCAAATTGTCGGGTTACTAAAACGATCAAACTGTCAAGTTCAACCATGAATAGAATAACATAACATAAAACTGCAAGATAATAAAACTAAGTTGCATGACATAAAACTAAGTTGCATGACATAAAACTACGTGACATAAAATTGTTTGTTCTTCTCACGTGAATAACATTATGTGAGACATAAAACTACATGACATGACATAAAACTACGTAATATAACATAACATTATGTATATTTATATATTTTTATTTTGCACCATACTAAAAGGAAGACTCATGACTTATAAATAAGTATCAAATGTAAAAATAATGAGGCGCTAAAGAAAGGACTCAAACTTCTCGCGACTCTCCTCCACCTTCTCTCTTATTTTGTCCCCATATTCTTCTCAATGCTGATAAGATCTGAGCATAACCCACATACATTATATGATCCAAAGTCCCAAAAAAATTCAAGAATGAAAATAAATAATTAATAATTAATAACTTGTTACTTGAAATTTATGTCTAATCTCAATTCCTTTTCGACGCTTCTATCTAAATTCAAATAATAATAATAATAAATAAAATTATCAGGACAAAATTCAACAGCTTTCCTCAAACGTTACATATAACTTTTACACAAAATTCTAAATCAAAATTACAAAAATAAATTTTAAATTGACATTTGTAAATTTATGGTTTATTGGTCGCGTCCCGAATCAACACGTGAACGTATTAACCTAAAACCATTTTTTTTTCCTTTTTTCTTATTATAAATAAAAGAAATTAATTAATTGCTCACCTGTGACATCTTCTACTTTTAAGACCTTTTCTTCATGCTACCAAACTAGCTAGTTAGGCCAAACTACTAAACCTATATATATATATATATATATATATATATATATATATATATATATATATATATATATGGAAGATTAATAAATATAGTCTTCAAATCCTATGTAATTATATCAAACACAATGATTTATCAGACGTAATCAATTGTGTCAAGCTTTGTGGCCAAGTAAGTTTGTTGTGCTTCGTTTCTAGAGATTTCAATCTGATGGACTCTACACATATTGACATCTTAGGATGGGCTAATGGGACTTGTACGTTGCCTCTAGTCATTTTAGGTGTACAAAGACAACTAAATTATTTGACATGTTATTAAATTCAAAGAATAAATATAATTTTGCTGTCGGAAATATATTTTAGTTATATTATATGATTACATTAGATCATATTTATATGGAAAATTTACATGCATACCAAACAATTCTTATGTATTTACATATATTAACTCTAGAGCTTGATATTTATACTTATGTGGCATCTCTGTGTCATAAATTTATGCATGAAAAAAATGTATTTATGACTTGAGTTGTATGCATGTAAATATAAATGTTAAGATGTTAGATATGTAAATAATATAGAATTGTATAGGCAATTGAGTTAGAGAAATTTACCTACATAGCACATAATTCTTATATATTTACATATTTAATGCCTGAAATTTTATAATTACTTGATGAATGTTAGTTTTAGTTGATGTTATTAGATGTTTATATATGTAAATATACAAAAAGTATGTGATGTATCCGTAAATGTCTCACTATATAATAATTAATAATAAAATATAACTTTAAAATCATAAAATTAAAAATAAATATAATAAAAATAAAATTTATATTGTACATATAAAAATAATCAATTATCAAATTATCATCTCATTTTCCGGAAGATTGAGCCCTCTCTTTGTCTCTCTTTAATTTGCAGTGTCAAAGGTCAAACCACCCGTACGCCCAGTAGAGAAAACAAGAGCAGGTATAACTCTCTCTCTCTCTCGAACGGCCCCAACTCTTCTGCAAAACGAGAGAACGGGAACTATCTGGAGGTAAACGAAGCTTTCATGAGTTCGCCGCCGTTTAATTCGGAAGCTTTCTTGATTGGCGCCTGCGCTCTGCGTGTAAAAGAATTGTTTTTGTGATCTGATTCCGTGAATTTTCTTCAGGATCTGACAGGGAATTGGCTTTCTCTCTCTTTACCGATATTATAGAGATTGAACTAAACCCTACCTTTGGTGGATCGGGTTGAAGACACTGGAGGAGGGCTAGGAGAAGAAGAGTTGATATCTCTTAATGGGGAATTGCTGGGGGGATCAAGTCAAGGCGGAGGTCCCCCTGTACTCGACTTCAGGTGAGTATGATGAATTCGAAGAAGTTTTCGCGTCCATTTGTAGCTCAATAAGAACTCTGAAGCTTCGTTATTATTATTTTTTTTTAAGCTCTGTTGATTCTATGTTTTTAAGAAAGTGGTGTGCATGCATCGCTAAGAAGGGATTTGGCTTGCGAATTGAAGTGTTAATGTTTTGGGCGTCAATTTACATCTATTTAGGGTTTTTTTACTGATAAGAATCGGCTTGCTGAAAAAATATTGCTTTCTACTTCCTATTTTTAGATTACTGTAGAAAAACTGGAGGAGAAATTTTATCTTATTTTTCCATTCTTGCTGTTTTATCTGGTAGAAGTGGTACATATTTTATAGTAGATACATAGCTAAATTTGTGGCTCCAGAATTGAAAGTAAATTAAAGGAATCCAGAAGGAGGAAATTAATACAAGGATTAGTTCTCTTCCAACTAGAACATTGCAGCAATCTGATTTTGGAAAGGAGTGAATCTTCCTAACATTTGGTAGGAAATGTTAATTCTATCACCACAAAAAAAAATTACTTAAAAAGTGTGCTAATATAGCCTCACTTTATCATGGAGCATGCAATTCTTGGTTCAATTTAATGCTGAGATCAGTTAGGTTTATCTATCCTCCTAAAGCAGGCATCTTTATTTTATTCTATTTTATCTTTTGTAATTATTTATTTAATGGTGTCTGTTACTTGTTTTAATGATAGTTTCATTTATTGGAAGGTTTCATGCTTTGTTTTGTAGGGATGAACAGTACCAAAGATCAATCTGGTTTGAGTAGTTCTAGCAGTAAGGTTTCTATGTCATCCGTGCCTCCAACGCCAAGAAGTGAGGGGGAAATATTGCAATCATCCAATGTTAAGAGCTTTACTTTCAGTGAACTGAAAACAGCAACAAGGAATTTCCGACCTGACAGTGTGTTAGGTGAAGGAGGCTTTGGTTCAGTATTTAAGGGTTGGATTGATGAGAACACATTTGCGCCGGCCAAGCCAGGGACTGGGATGGTCATCGCAGTAAAGAGGCTCAATCAGGAGGGATTACAGGGTCACAAGGAATGGTTGGTGAGTTATTTGGTGCTCTGCTCACATTTGCATAATTTTGCTTTATTTTTTATTTTGACCTTGTTATGAAAGGAAGGTTCATAAATCATTTCCATACACTTGAAATAGGGGAAAACCATTATAAACTGTTTGGTAATTGTCTTCATTTTACAACCATTTGGGTAGGCATAGCCAGGTCCTTATTGATCATGAGATCAAATGAGTCAATGATATAGACAACATTGAGTTGACATGAAAGTTGAGAAGGGAAGTCTCAAGAGGACCTATGTTGTTGTCAAGAGTATCCCGAGTTAGAAGCATTACCGCCAAGAAGAAAGCTTAAAAGAGAGCTCATATGGTTTAGCGAGAGCCTTGTGCCAACAATAGAGAAGTCAAGGACTATAGAGCTAAAGAGCTTGGGAGGCCTGAAGTCTAGAGCTCTCTAAAAGGCTTCCAAAATACATGAGAGATCAGCCAAATTCGTGCTCAAGAAGACTTTTATCAACACAATAATGAGGATGATTTGGCAATGAAAATTTACTTTTGTGCGTTGATAATTTACTTCTCTCATTTAAAGTTATAATTTTGTGTAATAAATATACAATAGAGATTATCAGCCTTATCGTATTAAATGTTGGTCATGTTATAATCGACTTTCCCATATTTGTAAGGGTAGTGAATGGGACAAGGGTGAAGTGAGAGTTAATTGGGCCTTCTTCTTCTTTAGGAGGGGGTTACTTGTGACTCAAGTCTTATTACTTAAAAGAGAACATGAAATCGGAGAGCTAGAGAGGGGGATTCAAGGAAAAAAAAATTATTCTTTCTTGTATGCTAGCTCCTTTATCTCCATTAAAGAAAAAGTTTTTTAGTTTTCTGCTCCACATAGAATTCATGTTGCACCTTGCTCCTTACGACTTACTTGGCATGTTGACTTTTATATAATTTTTTTTGTATTGCTTGGTTTGAAGAAAACCCATGGTGGATGGTGTTGTCGAAAAGTACTAAAAGATTATGACATAACAATTCTCGTCCTTAGAGAAAGCCTTAATATGACGAGTAAGGCAAAATGTCATCCAACCAACAACAAATTTCCAAACAGCTTGGTGAATGAAGTCACACTCTTTCAATAATAGATAGCTATGATGATGAAGATGATAAGCAAGTAATATTCTAGTGTAGAACATGTATAGGATCAAGAAGTTGGAATAAAAATTATACCAAGAGAAGAATCTTTATATCATAACCATAGGAAACTCGTGGAATCTCTTGAAGGCAAGATGATGACACAAAAGAGTAGGATCTTGAACTTTATTTTAACATGGACATTAAACTTTTAAGGTAGAAACAAGATTAACTTCCCAAAATTTGATGGACTAATTTGGTCTCATTATTATTCTTTCCAAGTGGTATTCTTTGCATTACTGAAGGTCACCAAACACATTTGGATTTGACGGAACACTCATATTCGTCATGGGTGTCAAGTTATCTCTCAAAGTTACTTCAAATAATTTATCTGCTAAGAATTATGATGGAAAAAGTTGGAAGATGTGGCCCCGATTGCTTAAATGACAAGATCATAACATGTAAGATTACACCAAGAAGTTTAAGAGGCAAACCCCTATGTTCGGTGTATTATTGGAAGATGTGTTGTATGGACAAAGCATCCGACAAGATTGCGTCAAAGCACCTCCAACTAGCTCTTTCTTCTCTCAATAAAAGACTTGGTCAACTTACAATATTTATTATGGCGATTGAAAAAAAAAAGAATGATAACGGCAAACCTTTGATTGCGAGGAAGGAAATTGTGATTAAGTTTAGTTGCAATAATTGGAACCAAAGGTAATTCGACAAACTCTTCTTTTAGAATTAATCTTTAGTGGCGATCATTATCAAATCTCATTACATTGTAAAGAGAAGTGCTTGAGGCTTCAACCAAAGCTACTTTCAGGTAATTGTAAGAAAGATGTGAAGGGAAATAATGTGGCTATCATTATTGACTAGAATTAAGCTCTAGAGTCTGTAAATTGCCCGAGGATTAGCCTTTCCTTGATGGCAATGCCAAATGGTAAAGAAACATGTGGAACTATTTATCTTGTTGGTCCAAGTGATGTTGGAGGATTTTAATGTTATTTTTGATTTGGGGACTCATAAGAATGTTATCTTGGCAAGTTTGGTCAAGCTACTCGTACTTGAGATGATTCTTTATCCATATACATATTTTCTTGTTTGGACTTAAAAAGACTGATACAAAATTTTACGTTCTCTTCATAATACTTGAGTGTACATAAAAGATATGTTGTGGGTGGAATACTTTCTATATATGTTATAGCATCTTCGGAAGCCCCATATGTATGAGATCAAGATATTGTGCTTTTCTGGAGAGTGCAACCATTTTGATTTTGCAAAGATGGAGTAAGATGCATGATCAATGAGTTTTACTTATGAGATATATTACTAATTTAACTTATTTCAACTAAAAATGAATAAATTCTATGACAAATTCATGAAATTTACAAATATAAGTGAAGGATGCAGAAATAATAAAGCAAATAAGAGCAAAGATGAACTAATGGACTAATAAAATAAAATAATAAGAAAAAAAATGAAAATATTCTAATTTTGACTTGGTGTAGTGCGATGCTGCATCATTAGCGATGCTTGAAAGCGTTGCCTACTTTTACTATAAATTGCTCAAATATAGGATTTTAAATAGAGAAGGCAGTCCTATGGAACTACACCTAGTCCGTAAAATACTATAGTAGAATCGAGGCTCTTGGCCAGAGTACAACGATTCTCCGAAACAAAATTTTTTGGTTCTGAAGAAAATTTTGATCCGTAACTTAAGAGTTTGGACAGTTTTGGGGAGTTATGACAAGAATAAAAAGAGAAATATTTAGGTATGTTAAGATGAGAAAACAAGAGATATTTGAGTGATTTGGAGAGATGAAACACAAGAAGAGGAAGAATAAAAGACAATATTGGGCATAAAATTGCGCACAATTACTTTTTTCCCTTTTGTCATCTTCTAGAGCTAGTCATCTAGAGCCAATTCATGATTAGTTGAAACATACAATCTTTTGAACTCATACTAACTCTAGAAGACACCATGGAGGGTGTTGATCGTGCTTAGAGCTAGTTCCATAGGAGAGTGTTGATTGTGCCTGAAGTTGTAGGGGTTGAAAGATAACACGGAATCAAACAACTAGAGAGGGGATCCAAGGAAGAGCTTTTCCTCATTTCAACTTTGCTTAGTTTTCATCATTATTGAAACTACATGTTCAGTTTCTTGCTTCACATTTAATCCATATTACACCCTACTTCATTCCATGTATCCTTGGTGCAATGGCTCACGGGTCACTTTGCAGGAGTCTTTTTTGCATAACTTCCATCAAATCATGTTTAGTTTTGTTGCTTCGTCAAGAAATTTTTATCATATGTCATGTATCTCGAGGTATTTTTGAGCAAGAAATGTTCCAAATTCAAATTCAAGATCATCCAAGACCTCAATTTTAGTAAATTTATAGTCAAACTGGCCACATTGACAAGACCAACCCAATGATACCTAAATTGATTCAAGCTGAATCTAATCAAACCCAGATCAAGCTATTAAAACACTTTTATAGGTTTTGTATCATGAATGGAAATGTTAAATGAACTCTAAAGTTGACATCTATATTTGAATCAAGCATCTCGATAAGAGGAATACAACAATCCTAAACTTGTTTAATTTTGAGATCATTAAGGGCCTCAAATCATTAGAAAAAAAAATCCCATGATTAAGGCTGATTAATATGGGTTATTCTATTAGGTAGTTGGGAAAGTTATTCGCCAAAAAAACTAAAATACCCCTACCCAAAGGCTATAAATAGTCTCCCTCTCTTTACTTGAGGGGGGAGAAGAAAAAGGAAATCTGAAGGCTGTTCTAAGCTAAAGACTCCGACGATAACTTCTGACTTCCACAGTCATTGACCACCGTCGGCCGCCCCAACCTCCTATGCTCGCCGCCATCGATGACCCTTGCTTGCTAACGTCAAATATGATCATAACGTATAACGCTGTATTGAAGACCCAAAGATAACTTCTGGTTTTCATGCACCGACCTACGTCACCATTTTATTCTGGTCACCAACGACCATTGCTTGCTATCGTCATATTCGTACTATGATGATGTTTTCAGACTCCCAAAGTTTTCTTTGCGTTGTATACGAATAAGTGTTATATGTGGTGTAAAATTGTAACATTGCTCTCCCAGTTGTGAGAAAAGTGTATATTTTTGTACTTAACACACTTATAGTGAAATATTTTTACTTAACTAGGCAGAACATGTGACTTTTTCCCATACTGTTTTTTTCATGTAAAAAATTATGGTGTCTTCTCTTTTTATCTTTTTTTTATATGTTTGTGTGTTGAATTTTCGTGCAACACTAAGATATTTAATAATCACTTTCCAGAGCACAAGTCTTCTCATTTTTTTATAGCTTCATAGTTAATCATATTTATTCACCTTATTTGTTCATCCTTTTTTTCCTTCTGTTGTATACACCCATGCAATCTTTTTTTCCTTCTGTTGTATACACCCATGCAATCTTTTTTTCCTTCAAATTTGTCACATCTTCATTTTCACGTATTCATTTTCTTAAACTCAACTTATTTATTAATTAATACTTTGATATTTGGATAATGTCCAACAAAAAAAAAAAATTGTTGATTGCTCAATTAAGCATAATAGAAATGAGAATCCTAAGATGGATTTGTTGCTAAATAAAGAAAGATAAATTGAAAAGCTTTTATGTTAGAGGTATGATTAGAATAGCATCGACTTAAAATTATATAATTGAAATTAGAGTTTGGTGGTTTTGACGTGTGAAAGGTAGAAAATGTCCTCACTTAATTGAAAGATAAATTTAATGTCAAAGGATTATGAGCGGAAAAGGTTAAATGCAAGATAAGATGGACAAAGGTCCTTCAAACAAATTTTGTGAAGAATAAGGTTATTGTCTCATGCAACACTTAGCATAAATGAATACAAAATGAGTATTCATAAAACTTGATCCAAATACTTGGGACAAACTAATGAAGATGATGATGAGCAAGATCACTAAAATATAATTAGCCTGATTGCAATTTTATAAAGTTCACTTTTTACCTTATGTGATATTCTCGTCACCTGGCACTCTAATTTCTTAAGAATAACTATTCAGTAGTAGTATTCTCTTATTCTTTCTTTGAAATCATTTTTCGTCTTTATTTAATTGGACGGGCAGTCAGTTTAAGGGGCTCTTTGTATATGGCAAGCGCACCTTGGTTTGGTATTGGTAAAAATTATAGGGAATTTACATGCATAACATATAATTCTTATTTATTTACATGTCTAACACACATACATTCATATTTACATTCATACCACTCAACTCTTTAAGATCACTTAAAAAATATTACCATCACCATCTTTTTAAAAGTGAATATTCATTTTCATGCATAGATTTATAACACCATAGTATTAGATGTGTAAATACATGGGAATTGTGTGGTATGTATGTGTATTATCCCAAAGTTATATGATCTCAGATAATATTTTAACTTGGCGTGAACTTTTAAAAGCTTATGAGGACCGAATGCTGCATATTGCAGCCTGGTAGCTAATTATATCCATAGATGTATTACATGAAAATGAGATGTATGATAACATCCTTCCACTTCCGTTTTGTTTCTTTCTATTCTCTATAGTTGAAGTAACATTGCTGAAACGACTTTTTTATTTTTTCTGTGAACAGCTAAATAGTTTACTTATTTAAGTTTATTCTGGAAATTTTCTTTTTTGATTTTGCAGGCAGAAGTGAATTACCTTGGTCAGTTGTACCATCCTAACCTTGTGAAAATGATTGGATATTGCTTGGAGGATGAACACCGCTTGCTCGTATATGAGTTCATGTCTCGGGGAAGTTTAGAGAATCATCTCTTCAGGAGTAAGTGATACTTCTGTTCAGTTTCTTTTAATTTGTTTTCCATACTTGCTTGACTGGCATTGACTTGGTTATTGCCGTCATATTTTGAACTCATTTAGATCAAATTTTTGTGTGATGTTTGATGTTCTGTTTTTTAAATCTTTGGTGCAGGGAGTTCTTACTTCCAACCCCTTTCATGGAATCTTCGGATGAAAGTTGCTTTAGGGGCTGCAAAAGGGCTAGCCTTTCTGCACAGTACTGAGACAAAAGTCATTTATCGTGATTTCAAATCTTCCAATGTTCTGCTTGATTCAGTATGTTGATCTAATGTGACATTAGTCTTTCTAATTCTTTCGAATGGGGAAAGAGACTCAAAAAGAACAATTGCATGAAACTAAAACCAAGGCACATATATTTACATGATTTAATAAGATTGGTTCACCTATTCCAACATTCACAGAAATAAAAAATAAGTCATGATTAAGAATAATATATCATAATTTTCTCACAATCCTGATGACTAAAAAATAACTAAAGATATTAGGAGAAAATACCAGAAAATCTTGTGTAGTTTCATGTTCAGAACTACAAGATTTTTCTGGCACGAACATAATCACGCTTGCGCTGCACTGTGATGGTTCACTACGACAGCAAAAGAGAGAAACTAAGTGAGCTGCTCTCTTCTCTTCCCTCCTCTTTTCCTTTTCTTGCCTCTTATTATTGTTTTTTCTCCTCTACTTCAACAAAGCCCTGGGTTTAGGGTTGTATGCAAATTAGTACACCCAATGAATAACTCAATACATATTTATATAAGACTTATTTTGGTTTATTTATTTCAATAATCGAACAATGTTAAGTAAATTTTTTAAAGTTCAATATATAATGAATAGGCTTGAACATTCATACGTTTGTTATTCGAGTTTGTGATGATTTAGTTAGTTTTTATAACCAATTCTATGTTCTTGTATCAATTTTTTTATATTTATGCACCATAAAGGTTATTTTATTACCTGAAGTATAAATATGCTAAAAATATTTACCAAATACTTATGAATAGGCTTAAATTGTAATATATTTTTAAGTAATATTTGAGAAGAATGGATTAAAAATCAAATGTTTTAATGAACCTAAACCAATAGATTGATAGACAAAAGTTTGATTTTATTAATCATAAACATTAGAAATAATGATGAGTTAATTATAATCAATTTTGTATGAAATTCTGAATACATTTATTGTTTGTAACAAGACTATCGTTTAAAACATTAGCATCTTTAAAATCCTTTGTTATGAATTTTCTTTTTATCTTGTAGAAGAAAACTTTTAACCGCCAAAACTAATGATTGTTATATTAGAATTTTATTGATCTCCTTTATAACTTTTTGGTGAGCTCAGAGTTACAACGCCAAGCTCTCGGACTTTGGTTTGGCTAAAGATGGTCCGACCGGCGACAAAAGCCACGTTTCAACCAGGGTTATGGGAACATATGGCTATGCAGCTCCTGAATATCTTGCAACAGGTAGTTTAAAGCCCTCCATATACATCTCTTTCGTAGTGGCTTATAATTTCTGGTTTTTTGGGAGACTTTTAGTTATTTTTCCCATCAACTCATTCTTTTTTTATTTTGAAAATTGCATTTCTTCAAGTATTCTGTGAACACTTTGTTAATTGCTGTGATATGTAATCATCATTTCTTCTTAAAAGATAATATTCGTGACAAAAAAGACTAAACTGCTGAAGGAAAATTTTGATTCTCATACGCTTTCTTGTATTTTAAAGGCCACCTGACAACGAAGAGCGACGTCTACAGCTTCGGTGTTGTGCTTCTCGAGATGTTATCTGGTCGGCGTGCTATCGACAAAAATCGTCCATCGGGAGAGCACAATCTTATAGAGTGGGCTAGGCCTTATCTTTCAAACAAGAGAAAGATTTTCCGCATCCTTGACAACCGTCTGAATGGGGATTATTCGCTGGGGGGAGCACAGAAGGTAGCCATGCTAGCTCTACAGTGCCTCTCCAGTGAGGGCAAGTTCAGGCCAAGCATGAATCAGGTGGTGTCTGCATTAGAGCAGCTTCAGACATCTAATGATGCAGCAAAGAATCCTCAATCTGAGCTCAAGAAGGTGGGTCAGATGCACGGTAATAGCCCTGCTAGATCCCCACAAAAGAGCTTGGATGGTGCTGTAAATAATAAAATGGCTTATCCTAGACCTTTGGCTTCTCCTATCTATTCTTAACATAGAATTTGTCAGAGTTAGCTAATATTCTTCAAAGCTGCTATTTTTTCCCTGTATTCGTGTCTGATTGCTGTACAGTTTGTTGAAGGAAGGAGTCTTTGACTTTGCTTCAGTAGTTGACTGTGTGTGTTGAGTTTTCTATAGAAATAGAATGTTTTGGTATTTGTTGCAGTGATTGTTCGGGTGATTGATTATCTTTAGTGTCTCGCGCTGCTCTTGAAGCCTCACATATATGTTGTCTGATTTCAGCTTTGCCATTTGTTCTTTTACTTGTGATTTGAGTTTACTTTTAGAATGGAAAGTGATAATTCTTTTGCAATTTCCTGATTTCAATTTGTCACTTTTCACCAAATTTTGCTGTTTGGAAAAAATGTTGGATGTTTTATTCTGAACAATTACATTTTCCCCCCAATCCTTTGTTATCTTAATAACAACTATATGATGTTGTTAATTCAACTTTGATCATTAGAGTTTCACTTTCCTATGAAGTGATGTGATGAATGATTGTTTGGTTGAAGATTAAATATTTCAGTTTATTAGAAAGGGGTTTAATAATTGCTTTATGGGTGTATTGAATAGTCAATATAGTCTTGATGCAATTATCAAAGCAAAAATGTATTATAGGTAGTATTTATCATATTTTAGTATTTATCATGGATTAAATCGCTTAAAAACCTCTACCAACATGAGAGGGAAAACAAAACATTAATCAGGGCATAAACAGATCCAAAATCACTTCTCAGAAAACTATGTTCTTCAAAGAATTTGCAGAACACAAGCTGCAGGAATTCTCATAGAATCTTCAAGCAATACTTCATGGTTTTGGTTTCAAAAAAAATAATAATAATTTGCAGGTAATAAATCCCACCTTAAATAAAATAAAACCAGAATTCTATGCAAATTACCAAGGATTTTGGAATCGAATCAAAGCTTCTGCTACTTTCCGAACAAAAGATCGTCGGAGAAAGAAGAGTTCTCCGGCGAGGTAAGGTGGTAAGAGATCAGAAACTGCTGAAGATGACCTCGGATCTTCATCGAATAGCCAAATTTTCTTCTTTTATGATCCCATTTCATCAAAAACTATAACTTGTAAAAAAAAAATTGAATTTTGAATATTTTTTAAGATCTCTTTATCTTCGCTTTACTCGCACTCCATCTTCCCCAGCTACAGGAGCTCACCGAAAACCCTCCCAAACATGTTTAATTATTAGGTGCGGAGGGCGCACGCAGAGTTGCGCGCACCCTCCGATCACAGCCGCACATCGCGGCTGTATGACAGTGGCAGAGTGCGCCCTCCGCACGCAATAATCGCTCCCCAAACATTGCCTTCTGCTAAAACCCCAACCTTTATGCAAACTGACCTACCGTTACCGCCCGTCGCCACGTTCCACTGTTCGCCACGTGTCTCATTCGTAATTCCAAAATGCTTGTGCGTAAAAGAATGTTTAATCACACGTGAATTTTGAAAAAAATTAATATATAAATAAAAAATAATTATAATAATAATTATTATTATTATTATTTTCAGTTTTATAAGTTTTGTATAACTATTCTAAGCTCCCGCAACATAATATATCCATTTAATAATTTATTCGAGCTCGAATTAAAGGCGAAATTATAACTTTCTAAAATTTTTTTTTATTATTTTGTTTTATCACAAGGCATCTTTATCGAACGGCTAAGAATAGAACCAACCATCTCAACGGCTGAAAAGCCCAAACAATGCAAAGTGTAAAACGACAACCAAATATGTAATTTTGGAGTTAAAAGGGTTAGTGTCTTCAATTATTTAATCGGTCGGTGTCATCAAATAGCTCAAATAGAAAATCGACATTTATGTATTCCCATCCAATTCTTATGTATTTACATATCTAACAGGTAAAATTAGTTTTTTACATTTTTACTACCCGCATATTTCATATCACATGAACAATATCACTCTATTTATGTAAAATTGGAAAAGTCTATAATGATTAGTATGAGTGTGATTCATCTCGCTAAGAACGTTGTTTTTCACGTTAGGAACCAGCACATTCAGCTGATGTAACGTAACATCCTCTTTTTGAAGATTGACAGTTGTTCCTGGAGAAGTTACACGTAGTTCAGAATCCTGCGGATATTTTAACGAATGTTGTGACTATCGAGAAACTGAAGTCATCCTTGACTTTAGTTGGGTTTCATGAAGATTGAGATCGAGGGTGAGTTACACAACGGTACGTGACCACAGTACAAGAATGAGAAGGCAATTTAGATAGAAGTGCAAGTACAATTGACTTATTCTAGGTGCAAGTCAATCTTTAAGTGGAAGATTGTTATGTATGTGGAGATTGACTTTGATGGACATACCACCTGAGTCATATGCTCCGGTTTGTGGGCATCTATGCTCCCACTTGATGTTCAATTACCAGAGGGGTTGGGCATATGTGCTTGCCCATGGGCACATATGTGCCCACCTTTAAGTGTGTGCTATCCGAAAGAGAGGCTAGCGCATATGCGTCAACTCTGAGCTCATATGCGTTAAGGCTAGTTTGCATTGGATTTCAGTTTTTAATCCCGATTTTGAGCATGTTTTAAGGATTTGGTGTATCTTCCTTCGATCAAGTATCCTGGTAAATCTGAAAAATGTCATAGAGATGAATTTCAGTGATTCAGTGTGATTTTTACATCAGATCAGAAAGAAAAGATTGTGAAGTGCAAGTCCTATAAGTTTCATTATGTGCAGAGAAAAAATTGGTATTAATCCTCTGTAAAAACTTTTTGAATATTATAATAAAATTTCTAATGATGGGACAATAATTTTCTCTCGTTTTCAAATTATTTCACATAAAATTTTAATGTTTTTTTTTCTAAATGACTTGATTATGCCTTCCTTTTAAAATTTGTTTCTATTTTATTGAATCTTGTGGGATCCCACTACTCTGGAGTGAAATTAGGATTAGTTTCGTTTGGAATTTCCTAAGAGATTGCTAAGCCATCATTTGACAGATGAATCTGTGACAAGCTTCAATTTGAGATGACAACGCACCAGAGTTTGTGTCGCCATCCTTCGTATTAGCCGTCTAAACAATATCGAATGGTCAATGTCATGACTAGCAGTGAATGGGACCATGCATGCATGTTCAATGTCATGACTGGCATGCATGTTCAATCACCGCATAGTAATGTTTCTTGATAACATGGCTCGCTTTTATTTTGAAATAGGACATCAACATTCGTACCATCCAATTGTTAAAATACCACTCAATCTTTCATGTCAAATCTAAAATACAACTATTTCAAATTTTAGTTCATGTTGTAGAACCTCTAGAATGCTTAGATGTACAAACATAATACATCAATGTTGAAACCAAAAGAGCACTAGTAAGACATTAAAAGAATGACATAAATTAAAAGGGTGCATTTCATAAAATGGTGAAAAATTAGAATTTTACATCTGAAATACAAATTACAGAAGCTACACGTGTTGCATCAACAAAAAAACGACACGCGAGCATCCATCCATCGGACTATCAACATACAGAATGAACAAATAGAACCGCAGCAATTTCCATTCTCATGTTATCTTCACATCATCAAAGTTAAGCAGACACAGGCATCTCGATCACAACCTCACCGCCATGCTGACCACCTCGACCCTCCTCCTCCTCCTCCCACAGCTCCGGCAAAGCCTCCTTAATATTGTGAACACTCTCCAATACATGATCAGCTCCATTCACTCTCAGTGAAGCACCCACCTGTTGCATCAACATTCATCAGCAAAACACAACCATTTTCCGTGTTCATGTCAAAGAAAACAGTAGTTGGAGAAAGAGAAAGCTACCAGCACAGTGTTGAGACCGATTTGCTTGCCCGCCAGAATGTTTCGAATACTGTCGTCAAAGAAAATCTGGAGACAATTACATCAATTAGCCCCAACTAAAGATACAATGTTAGCTATGTAATTTGTTAAAACAGTACTCACGGTTCTCTGTGGATCAAGTTTTGCAATCTCAAGAGCACGGATCATGGCTGTTTCAGATGGTTTGCAGAGAACTGGAGTTTTGGGTTGTTCAAAATTTGGAGGAGGTCTCAATAAATCTTCAAAGATGTTGGCTTTAATGGGGGAATTTAGTTGATCAGAGGAAGAGTTCTCGTCTGTTATGTTCAATGTTTCAAAACAAATTATTCCTTCAAAGCATCCTTCCAGACCCAGTCTGCTTAGAACTTTAGCAGCATGGACTTTGTCGGCATTTGTGAAAATCTATGTCAAGAAGTGTTTAAAAAAAAAGGATTTAGCTTGAAAGAACAATAGACAGCAACAGTCTTTGAGAAGCAGCTTGCTTTAAGTTACATCAAAACTCACCACTTTACGAACTGGAATGCTCAATATAAGTTGTCTGAGAACAGGATCTGGCTTAAGCGTATCATAAGGTAATCTCCCATGAACAAAGCTGTTTAAGACGGAAGGAAAAAGATTAAGCAAAAGATTAACAGAAAAAAAATAGATTTTTGGGTGGGATAAGGGAGTAAAAAAACCTATGGTAGTGATCATAATTGAATGTATAGCCGATTGCCTGCAAAACCAACGAAAAAAATTTAAACCAAATTAAATTACAGAATGATAGAGAAAGTATGTGTTGTAAAAATAAAACTAGACAAATTAACATACCCTAAGACCAGCCATGGTGGTGCCATAAATCCTGTAAAGAAGACCAGCCATCTCAGAGACCTTGCTCGGTTCGAAGCCAAGCATTTCGACCATGTAATCTAAAGCACAAGAATATATATATAAAACAATCAAGAAATCATCAAAAAGCAAGGAAAAACAGATAAGTTCAATGTGTTAGTATCAAATATGTGAAAGAAATGAAATGAAATCTGAACGATTAGTAGGTTGATTAAACACAGACGATTTAAGAGAAATATTAAAATACCTTCTATGTTTTTCCTGCAATGAGCTGCAATCCCAGATGCCAAAGGATAAAGGGTATCATCCAGATCTGTATTTATCATGCACAATCAGTGATCAGAAGAAACTCAATTTGAGGAATGAGAACAAGGAAAATAAGATCAAATTCAGAACAGGAATTTACCAAAAAGCACGCAGTCATACTTAGGCTGCTTTGCCTGAAGGCACTGATCTTCAAACATCATTCCCATCAATCCTGAGATAAAAAACACAAAACTTAGTAATTTCATGCTGAAGTTCTTGCTCTGAGTATAATCTTCTAAATATCAGATTAAGGGGCTGGTAGGGTGCAAGGATTAGCCAGCATTTAGATTGAAATTAAACTAAATTTTGACATACTGTTTAATGAGCCGCAAAATCATACTATCTTTTGAAACCTATGGATTACAAAATTTGAAAATATCATCAAGCCGTCCAATAAATTACAACAATATCATTTGAGACGCATAATTTTTTTTTCACTGGATTTAAGCCGACTAGAACATAAGAAAACATTATTTACAGGATGCACTGAATCCTACTCATCGCTAACCAACCCCGAATCATATGCTAAAAAAACTCATTTCAAAAGGTAGAATCTTTCGGATCTGCACTTTGCATTGTCGAACTTTCACACCTCGTCTCACCAAATCAAAGAAGAAAAATCAAACTTTTACACCTCGTCAGACCAAAAAGATAAGAAAAACTTAAAAAAAAAACCTAGTTTCAATCACAAGCCTGCAAGGATTCCATCGATGTTAAATGAACATTCCCTAAAAATGGAGTCTTTTGATTCCCAAAACCTCACCTGTAATAATATATTCTCTATAAAAGCAGCGCAGCAGAAACGAAGAAGAAGAAAGCCAAAACTTTTGATTTTGGTTCACCCAGAGCAGCAGAAAGGTAGAGAAGGGGGAAGAAAATCTGCAGTCGCCTTAGGGTTTATATAGAACTCCTCTCCGTCCACTAAAAGCAAATATTTGACTTTAAATAATTAGTGAATAAATATAATAAATTATGGGCTACAGCTGTCAATTGTTTGTTCCGCAGCTCCCTTACCTTTCGTTGACACGAGCTCCGTAACGCGCCATTGATAAACACGTAGCCCTTACTCAACATTTTTTTCCCTCATTATTTATTCCAAAATATTATTTACATTCCTCATCAATTTCGGCAAATTTGTAAAAGTGTAAATTATGGAAAGACAAATTATAAATATTTATAATTAATGAATTTATAATTGAATAATTAATTTAATTATTAGGAGTATTTTTCCACCTCCTTAATATGGTTGCAAGTCATAAATTCATTAATTTTGTTCGATGAAGTTTTTTTTAAATTCGTGTTGGCCGAAAAGTGAAACTCCGCGATTTCAAAGAGCAAAAATTTATCGTTTAATGTTCAACGTCTTCTTAAACGAAGCCTTAAGACTATTTTTTAAAAAAAATAATTGCTTATTTTGAATGTAAAATTATGATTATGAATTATTTTTCATAAAGTAGAAACATTTCTTTTGCATTATCTTATAATATTAAGCTAATTAAGAAATCTTTACTTTTATTGTAATTTGACGTATTATAAATGTCAAGTTGTTGTTATAGTCTTATAAGTGCATGAACATCTATACGTTAACAATTGTAATGTTACAAGATAATGTATTATATAGCGTCACATTATAAGTTAACCAATGCAATTGGGCATTGAAAGTGTCTAATATTCATATAATATATATACCTAAATAATATTCAAAACGCCATTAGACAATGCATTTTTTTATTATTATTTGCTACAAAGGTGGGAATTTCATGATTAAATAAAAAATTATTATTGGTGAAATTTTTATGTAAATGTATGAAATTTTTAGGATGTGACACGTGGAGATAGGAAAATTTATTATATGAAAATCCTGTCTTAGCAATAATTGTACAAAAATATTTTAATAATTTATTTTAAGTATGAAAACATACATCAAGAATGTGTTGGATTGAATCCCAACAAGATCAGATAATAAACAAGGAAGGAAGTATGGCAAAATGGTGCCCACCGACAAGAGATCAGGATGCTCCACTTATCTATTGGATGTTGTCATCCAAGCCAAGGACGAAAGTTAGAAGGACAAAGATCGATCTGAGCCATAATTGATTGGACTAGAGCAAGACAAATAAGCAACTGGGCTAAAAACTCAAGCGAACACATTGAATTACCTCTTGGCAAATTTGACCCGAAGAAATAATTAAGTTTCTTGCCATCATCAGGCGTCCCATGGAGGCCCTCGAGGTTCCTTGTTTGGACCAAGAATTGACAATGCAATAGAACCTCACAAACATCTCAAAGGACATCTCCGTTAAGGATTGAACTATTTATCATGTTATGATGATTCACTCTTTGCTCGATAATCTAATTTGTTTATGCCAACATGAGCTTTGTTGCACTTGGGGAATGAGGTTCCATAGTCAGATTAGATAAACCGAACAACAAAGTTAAGGCGATTTAGTCATATTGATTTGAAGCTAATTAAGCCCAACCGACTGGTTGTACTAACTTGGCATGGCCAACCATATCGACTTTACTAAGCCAAAGTCACGCTAGCCTAGCCGAACGAACCATAGGATATTCAGACAATAAATAATAAACATGTTTATAAGAAAAATGTGCCAATACGAATTATTGACATCACTTTTGATGTCATTGTGTAGGGTGTCCACTTGAATGATACGAGACTTTGTTTGTTCTACCGCAGTTCAAGATATCCGGTCATACCTCCTGATACATGCTTCGAGCACAAGTCTAGGACCGGTGTTGATTCAGTGCTATCCGTGAGAGCTTACGGGTGGGTGATAATAATTATGACATGAGACTTGTTTAATGTCTATTCTCATATTTAAACGCTATACTCCATCCATTTGGAGCCTCTTGTTGTCAGGGGCAGTCGCAAAACTCTATCGAACGAGTGTTGGGAAAAATCAGGGTTCATATCAACCTATCTGCGAGAGGATCTGGACACCTATTGGCACTAAAATCTGTGCATTAAAACTTCTGGAATATTCATCTTTAAGATACGAGGTTTCACGAGTTCCTCAGGATCAGTAAAAACCTTTCCAAGGACATCGGGGTGCAAAATTGGATTTTAGACCATTCAGGTTGTATTAGACCCCATGCAGCCATTTTCGGCCGATTCGGCCCATCCCCAAAGTCCTAGCTTTGACAGATCAAGCACCGGCAGTCGTGGCGGGTAGGGGTGTAAACGAACCGAACACGAACGAACAGAGCTTGTGTTCGTGTTTGGTTCGTTTAAAATTTAATTTGTTCGAAATAAGCTCGTGTTTGAAATTGTTTGTGAAGTCACTGTTCGTGTTCGTTTCTTAACGAACGAGCCGAACACGAGCTGTTCACGAACGACGAGCCAGTTTGACATCCCTAATATTAATATATATAAATAATATATTATATTAATTATATAAACTATAATATATAAATATATAATATCTATTTTAGTATATTGCTAATATAGTATATTAGTATATTACTATTATTAATTTATTTTATATATTATAATTTACAAAATTTAATTTTTTTAAATATCATAAATTTATTTATATATAATTATTTTAAATTATTTTATATTTCGAACAATAACGATTCAAATACGAACAAACGCATGACTGTTCGTGTTTGGTTCGTTCAACTAAAAAAGTTTGTTCACGTTCGTCTCACTTACTTATCGAACGAATCGAACACGAACTCATTGACGAACCGAACACGAACTGCTCATGAACAACGAGCTTTTTTGAAGGCCCTAGTGGCGGGGAAGCGACAACGAAGCTCTAGACAACGAAGCTCTAGATATTAAAATAAATGGCAGTTGTCGGTCATAAATTGGATCAAAATATATCAGATTATATTACCGATCCGATCCGACCCAAAATTTGTACCGATTAGGTTTGGCAGCCGATTACTTTTAAGTTTTCCTACACAGGTTACAAAGCTCTCTCTCATCACTTCCACTCTCATGGCGATAAGAACAGCAAATCGCCTCCTCACGGCTTCTCCTCCCATTCCGACCGCTTCCCACCTCCGCTTCTCTCCTCACATTGCCATCTCCTCCCCGTTTCCTCATCAGTCCATGTCTATCGTTCTTAAGCCCAACCTTTCACTCTCTTTCAGGCATAACCGCAAACAACTTACCCTCACTCCGCCTCGCTCAGTCTCCAGCTCCATTGCCTTTTCTCCACTCCCAAAAATCCCAACACTGCCGCGATTACCTCCCCTCGATTTCTCCCATCTAACGCCCCTCTCCATCTGCAGGTACTCTGCCGTCATTGCATTCATCATCACCGCCGCAAAGAAGACCGCCGAAATTCTCTTCAGTCCCTTCTTCTGGTTGTACTTTAGCTGGACCTGGCTCTTCTGGCCTTGGGTCCTCGCTTTATCTCTCGCTTTCTACGGCCTATATTCCGCCACTCGCTACTCCATCGGTCAGGCCACCATTGTCGAGCAGCTCGCCATCGTCACCTCCACCGTCGCCTGGCTAACTCTTGTCCCTCCGGCGCACTTCAATGGGTTCTTGGAAGGCTGGCCATTTGTTCTCTTTTTCGTGTACCATTACTTCTTCTTCTTCGAGTCTAGTGTACGCAAGCGCCTCTACGGCGATCTATTGAATCGGGACCACGACGCCAAATGGGATATCGGTCTCCCCAAGTCATTTCAGATCGGATTTTTTGTTCTTGTGCTGATTGGACATTGGCTTGCGGCGTATGAGGGTGTTGAGCTGCATCTAATTTCAGGCGGATGGGCAAATTTTAGTATTTGTGTTCTGATTGCCACTGCACTGTTCTTGCGGTATCATTCTGTTCTGTATATGGCAAAGTATTCAGAGAAAGTTTCTGTGCCGACGACTGTTGTCCAGTTTGGACCGTATAGGTGGGTGAGGCATCCTATATATGCATCGACGATGCTGTTGTTTGCTATACATTGCATCACTCTGAGGGCTCCGCTTAGTTTACTGTTCTTGGTTGTGGTTTGCTTGGCGTATTATGGCAAGAAGGCCGAGTTGGAGGAGGCCATTTTGGTAGAAAGCTTTGGTGACATGTACGAGGAGTACAGGAAAAAGGTCAGTTATAAGCTGATACCCTTTCTGTATTGATGTGTATTGGATTCACTGATGTTAGCTTATTGCTCTAGTTTAGGGTTTTGCACTGGTATGCTACAGAAATTATGTGAATCATAAAAAAATTACTGGAATGAAATTTCAAAGCATGTTTTCAGTCTTTGTAGTAATCTGTGTAATACATGTTTAATGAGAAATTCTTTTGCATGGAACTGATGGAATATAATATTACCTTGCTCTTAAAAGGTATTATTTTGCTGTTTTTATTTCCTTATTCCCTTTTTGGTTGTGACGGTATGCTTTCATGATATATTGTCATTTCAAAATGGAAGCTTTTCTGTACAAATGTTTGAGAGAAGGTTACCCAAAGGTGACAGAGCTGTAAAGACGACTTTTTGTATATTTGAACTCATTGTGCCTGGTTATTTAGACAAAATTGATTCTAGTTGTCAGCTGATGCAGCTATTCCAGAACTGGATGCGAACCTCCCAGATACACATAGCTGCTAATCTTTATTTCCTGCCTTAGTTATTTGCTAATAGACCACTTATGCTTTTTTTATTTTCTTAATTACCTGTCAACGCTGCTCTTCTGCTATAGGGGAGTGGAGGTAGAGGTGGTAGAACACTTTTGAAATTTCTTCATTTTGGAATTACAGAAACTTCTGTTTCATCTTCTTCTTTTGCTTCCTTGTCTCGTCTGTTCTTAATATTTGATCCATAGGTTCTGCACTAGATTGGTATCAGAGCCCGGTGTGGTAGACTGCAGCAGAACCTCCACGGCTGATGACGATCGGAGCTGGGATGATTTGCGAAACTCGGAGACACTCCTCGAGGGAGGGTGGATCAACTCGCCGCTGATATACAACTTTTTGTCGCTGATATTCGGCAGGAACTTCAACTGCTTCGCAATGGAGGATTCGCAATTCCGGCAACCGCACCGGTGGTCATGGCATCCACACTAATGACAGAGGAGATCACGCTTGTGAATCTTGACCGACAGGCCACACCAAGACATAGCTGGCACTCGAGTCTTGATCAAGGTTAAATCGACGGAGGAAGAGGACAACAACAACGATTGAATTTTTCTGAATCTGGATCGGATGACAACAAGCTGCTCTACGAAAGTTCAAACCGTGGCCAACCTGGTAGGGATCAAATTTACAGTGGCTGTAAGGTCAAGCTTGCTATTCTTTACTTCGACGACGACCATCATACTGATGATTACATAGATTGGGAGCAAACCTTGGAAGCTTTCTTCGAATACATGGATGTGAATTCACAAAAGCAAGTGCGATACATTACTTGTAGATTGGAAGGTGGATTGGGGACTTGGTGGCATCAAGTAGTCCAATCTCACCAAAGAGATGGAAGAAGACCTCCTAAGAGTGGGCTTAGATGAAGCAGCTTATGCATAATCATTTTTACCTTTCGATTATGAACATATTTTATTTGTGCAATTCCAGAAATGTACCCAAGAGAATCGTTTCGTTAGTGCTTACACCGAGGAATTCCAATGTCCTAGTGGCCGTAATGATCTACCTAGCTATATTGTGGGATTGAAGGAGGCTATACTAGACACATTGGAAATGAATGCAGTATGGTCGTTGCCGCAAGCATGCATACAAGACTGAACTTCAATTAAACAGGACTCCTGATTCTTTTAGCCATCGAAATCTAGTTGTTGAATCTTTTGTAGATGGTGGTAAGGGCCTTCTTTAGAACAACTGATTTTCCCTATGCCTACGACCAACTCGGCTGCCACTTCAAGTGGAGGAGATGCTAAAGCCATTGGCAAAATAATGACACATAAAGATAGTCTTTATCAACGACCCATGCCCATTAAATTTTTCCGATGTTTTCAGCCTGGCTATCGATCTAATGAATGTCCAAATCGAAAGCAAATTCAGGTAGCAGAGGGGGATTTAGAAAGCGATGATGAATGTTCCAATCATGACCCATTCAATGGAGCTAAAGTGGAAGAAATTCCGACGGATGAAGGAGAAATCATAAATTATTTTGTAGAAGGTGCTACTCACCCCGATACAACTAATCAATCCCAATGGAATGATATCTTTCAGACCAAATGCATTGTCAAAGGTAAAGTATGCCAATTGATTGTTGATAGCAGGTGTACTAAGAATGTGATATCTAAATCTGTCGTAAAGGCACTCCAACTAAAAACCATGAAACATCCTAATCCATTCAAAGTTAGTTGGATTAAAAAAGGTGTTGAGGTTATGATGTTCGAATTATGTAAAGTGACATTTTCTATTGGGAAAAATTTTATTCATGAAGTTGATTATGATGCCCTGGAGATGGATGTGTGTCATCAAATTTTGGGTAGACCTCGCCAATTTGACATGTGCGTCTGGTACGATGGTCGATGGAATGCTTACACTTTTGAGTGGAATAACTAGAAGATTAGTTTGCTAACTCCGACACCGTCTTCAACCCATAACACCACCGAAAAGTCTGAAAAATCTGCTTATTTAGCTGTCTCTAGTTCACAATGGTTAACAACCTGTGACAAGCGAAGGTGGCATATGTTGTTTCATTGGTTGAACAAAATGAAGCTCCAAAACAGGTGCACCTTTTAGTCCAAGCCTTCATCAAGTTGTTTCTAGACATTGCTCCCACTGATTTGCTTAATCAACTACCTTCTATTAGAGCAATTTAGCATCATCTTGATCTAATTACTGGATCTACTCTACCAAATCTTGCCTACTACCGCATGAGTCCCAAGGAACACCAAAAATTTCAAGAGATATTAGAAGATTAATTATAGAAGAACTTCATCCGCTATAGCTTGAGTCCTTGCGCGGCGCCGGCATTGATCATGCCCAACAAAGATAATTTTTCGAGGAGGTGTATAGATGACCG
>NEWO01000098.1:2784897-2796334 GCA_003013225.1 Phalaenopsis aphrodite
GTTGCTTCAAACGGTGCTTCTTCATTCTACAACACAAGTCTTAAGTCCACTCTGAATGAGTAGGGGGTGGCCCGTGATGGTCAATGGTGGTTGATGGTACTTGGCAGCTGCAGGAGCAGGTTGTATTTGTCAAATTAATGATGTAGAAGCGATGATGGCTTTCAATTCTTTCTCCAAACTTTGGTCTTCTTCTAGCCCAATATTTTAATCCCCTCTCAATAAAGGGGAGGGGTTTTATTTATAGACTATGGCAGAGGTACCTCTAAGAATAAGAAGAAATTTGGACAGCTTCATCAAACGATCCGAAGAGATTTTTTCTATCAGATAATGTTGATGATTATTTGCGCGTCTTAATGATGTCAGAATTGAGTGATATTGGGTTTGTTGGATTCGTCTCATTCAAACACTCAATTTGACTATAAGGTCGACGGATATGGAATGTGTTTGACCATACAATTATGTACTAAATGCTTTAAAATGTGGTTTAATAGCTTGATCTGGGCTTGATTTATCTTGTATTTGAATTTGACCCATTTTGTTATCGTTAGGTCTGTCTCGTCAGTCTAGTCAGTTTGACTGTAGATTTATTAAAATTAAAGTTTTAGTTGACTTTTCATTATAGTTTGACATTCATTGTTTAAAAAATATATTTTAAGATTCATATTATGGTTGGAGTTGTGTCAAACAATGAAAATTTATTGATGTCGTATCATCTTATTTTAAAATATCTATTTTAACAATCTTTTTTTTATGTAATAATTTAGGCTAAATTTTTGCAATGAGTTATTTTAAGAAAAAAATAATGATAGAATTCTTTTAGTTAAATTTTATTTTAAAAGATTTTTTTCTCAATTAACTTTATTTTAACAGTATATAGTTAGAATTTTTTTGAGATCCCTTTAAATTTTTTTTTAATTTTAAAATAAATAAAAAAACAAACAACATTAAGAAAATTAAATATTAAAAGCAAAAAATAAAAAATTAAAATAGTTAATGAATTTATTTTTTTTGCATAGATCTCAAAATAAATTTGATGAGTTAAATTTTGATTTGCTTAAATTTGAATTAGAAATAATATTTAATCAATTTTTTTTTCAATTAAAAACACCACTTTTTAGTACATGAAAAACTTTCTGCCGGAAAAGGAGAGCGGAAAAATCCAAAAAATAATATAATTATAAAAATTTAAAAAAATGCACATAAATTGCAGCTAACTCGTTATAAGTAAGGCTGTCAAAATGGGTTGTCATTTGCGAACAATTCATGTTCTGCTTGTTAAGAAACTCTTGTTCGACTTGTTCACTATGTTCACTAAGCAAGCGAGTAGAACACAAACAAAAATCTATTTGTTCATGTTCGGCACTTTTTAGCTCGAAATAATTAAACTATATATTTATATATTATAATTGATGAGTAGTTTTTGAATAATTTAATTGCTTGCAAGTCTATAAAGATTTATAATCAATCAAAAATTTTAATTAAAAAATGGAATAAAAATATATTAAATTAAATTTAAATGTTATTTTACTACAGATATAAAAAATTAAATCTCGCCCGTACCTATTAAGATTGTCAAACTAACTCTTTGTTCGTGATCAGCTCATGTTTGGCTCGCTCAGCAAATGAGCCTAACACTTATAAATTTTTTGTGCCGGTAAATTTTTTGTGTTCGAAATATAAATAAAATGGACGTGAAAAATGATATTTTTTCACCGAAGAAATTTAGCTCTCGTTCGACTCATTTCATTTACGCCGCTGGTTATAGAAAAATTATTCCATACGTATCGGCGTCCGCATGCAGCTTGCGTGCGGACGCCGATCCGGACCGTAAATCACCTGATTTACGGTCCTGATGTATTTCGGTAAGCCCCACCTAAAATTTTTTATTTAAAAAAAAAACGGAAATAATCCTGACCGTAGATCACCGTGATCTACGGCCAAGATCGAACACCGCATGCAAAGATGCATGCGGTGTCCGCACGCAATAATCTCTCCTGGTTATAGGTGTGGCCCCTTCTTCATATAAAAAACTTCATTTTTATTATTAATAGAGTATTTAAGTTAATTTTGGCATTATTGAGATAAGTGGCAACTTATTTTATTCTATAATTAGTGAAAATCCCAATGATTAGTGATATTAATCCAAATAATTAATGATAAGTTATCGAATAAGCCGTCCCAAAACTTTCCAAAACACGTTCAGCAGCAAAAGATTATTTATTTGTTTATTTTTCCTCTTCCAATTCTCATCTTTTAAATTTTTTTTATAAATTAATTTAGCCAATAAACGCCCAAAATATATTCTTAGAAAGAATAATTTTCTCTCTTGTTTTTTTTGGAACACCGACTTTATCCAAACTAAGAAAATTAATAAAATAAGTGTATGAAGCCTTATCTTGACATTATTTAATTTAATTAAATAATGTTCTGTCTATGATTTTTATTTTTTTTATTTTAGTAGAATTTATTCAAATTAGATATGAAAATTTTATTCAATACTTAATTCTAACAGTATCAAATTATTTACAGTGGTCTGTTTGGCCAGTTGCATGTCACCTTTCAAAAGAGCTATTCGAGGTGGTCGGCAGTCTAGTACTTAAATACTGATTTTCGGCCCTACACTTAGTCGATATGAGCCTTTTTTGTCTGAGATATGCTGCTTATTAATAAATTGTTAATAAACTGTTGAAAAATAATCCGCTATTGAAAAAATTATGGTGGTTATTCAATTTTTTTTTGTGAAAAGCAAAATCGTAGTTAAAAAGCTGTCACAACATATACCCAGGAACGGTTTGAAAACGTTGATTTCAACGGTTCCAAAAACTCAGCTTTTTGAATCAGCTGTCAAAATGCAATTTGTCCCAACACTTATTTCAATGGTTTGAAAAACTCAACATTTTGAATAAGCTATCAAAATAATGATTTCAACGGAAGCTCAACATTTTGAATAAGCTGTCAAAATGCAGTTTGTCCAAACACTTATTTCAACAGTTTGAAAAACTCAACATTTTGAATAGGCTGTCAAAACGTAGTTTGTACAAACGGTCATGGGCACGTTTTCAAAATGGACCGCATTAATAAGTTACCTAAGTGAGGTCTTAGTCTCAGAATTTATAGATCATCAAAATAATTCATAAACTTATTGAATTGAATTAAAATAGTTCTTTTTGAAGAATATTAGACATCAATTTTAAAATAATCAAAAACTATTTTAATGTTTCTATAAACTCAAAGATAAAAAAAAAATTCCATATGAATAATTAAAAAATATTTAGAGACTTCACGCTTCATTTTGGAGTATATTTATTAACCATTTAAACATCCCCAAACGCTAACGTTTTAATTTGGTTAATTGCATGGATTCAGCTTCATCCATGGTAAACTATTTGCTTATAAATAGAATGAAAACCACCTAAGCCTCACTTCTCGTTGATCTAGCCCGCTCAGATACTGCTCCCCCCTCCCTGTCTCTCCATCTCTCTCCCCAGCACTCCATTAACGTTTGTAACCAACGGCCCAGTGAAGGAGGAGGAAGAAGAAGAAGGGGGGAAAACAGAGAGCTGAATCTACGAAACATGGATCTGTACATGGATGAAAAGTGGAAGCTTTCAAAGAAGGGAAGCAGGAACAGCGCCAGCCGCCGTGATACCTCGGCCGGCGGCGCATCTACTTCGTTTTTAAAAAGAACGTCGAGCCTGCCGGAAACCAGAGCTAGAGCCGTTGCTGGCGGCGGAAGGCCTCTTTCTTTCACCAGTCGCTGCTCCAACCTCGTTAAGGAGCAGAGAGCTCGATTCTACATCATGCGCCGCTGCGTCACAATGCTTATTTGCTGGCGAGATTACTCGTAAAAGAGGACAAGGTGGCGAACTTGCAGAAATTTATACAGAGATGCGACAGAAAGAGTGCGAAAGAGAAGCATGAGAAGATAGACAGTTGGGATCTCTTGTATATAATGTTTTAAGTTCGTTTTCTTTTCTTTGCTTTGGGCTTGGTATCTGGTTTTTTTTTTTGGTATTTTGAAAAAAATTTTGCTCTTCCCTGCTCTGATCTGCGAATGTTTCATGTAAAGAGTTCAGAAAAAAATGGAAAGTTCATAACTTGCTCCTTCTTGATTTAATTTGCATCGTTTTGGAGGATTTTCTTGGTTTCTTCGCCATTTTCTTGCGCTTTTTTGGTACGATTGATTGATTGATTATTTTGTGAAGAGAGAAATGGAACCGCTGAATGACAGGTAAGGAAAAGAAAAAGGAGATTAGTATGTCTTGAGGAGTAGATTGGATCACTTGTGAAAGAGTAATGCTGCACTCCGCTACTAAATTTACGAAATTCGCAGGATTTTTTCTCTCTCTTCTTTCCCTGCAGACCTCATGGGCTTGCTCACATCTAAATCTAACATTTACTGAAAAATAGTGCAGAAATGGCGCTTTCTTCTTCCGCAGGAAGGAAAACTTGTAACTCGCTCCTCACTGATCCAATGTTCATTTTACTGGAAAAATTCCTGGTGTTCTCTCCTTCTCTTTTCTATTCTTTGCGCCCCTATGGTAATTTTGTTGACAGGCTGACGAACTTGAGAAACAGAGCAGAGAGAGAGGTAGAGGGAGAGGGAAGTTTGCCGTCAAGACGAATAGGAGCTGGCATTCAAGTCGATTAATTGCTCTGTTATAACTTACAAATACTTAGTAGCTCATCAAGCTATGATCTTTGAGGATCATTCTGTTCTTATTTACATTAAATGAAGAAAGAACAAGTTTTTAATGCGCTCAGCATCTCAGAGTTTTTGTTTGGTAAAAGTTAAAACAGGCTCTTTGATTCTTGTGGACTGTAAGAGGAAACCTATGGTGCCTGAAAGGCACAGGGGTTCTGCAACTCTACTATCTGATGCGCTTTTGGAGGCCCGAAGATATAATCCAACCAGAGATAGTTGTTCAAACCTAGGGTTCATAGCTTGCTGTAATTTTCTGGGAGATTCTGAGCTAGCTAAGGGCAAAAGCAGTATTATTTTCTTTAATTTATCTGGGTACTTTTTTCCCTTTCATGTGCTGGTCTTCTTGTGTAGGTTTGCTCAGTCGTACTTGATGAGCACAGAGCGGAACTGTATTCTTTTGTGGGGAATATTGGGAGTCTAGAGCTCTTTTAAATGTAATCAGAAGATTAAAGTATATTATAAAAATACACAATTAAGCTACATTAAAATTACATCATTGAACAATAAATCCAAAAAAAAAAGCCTCAAAAAGAGGAGAAATAACTTGATTTGGGTGAAGAAGACAACTCCCTCCCTTCTGCATCCATCCCTTTTTCTTATGATATGTGAACTTCAGGACAAATTTTATGCATTTAAGGGCATAAGAATCCCTCAACACCTTTTTCACATTATTAAGCTAATTGTAAAAGCAAAAAATGGAGTTGCCATTGACATTTATACTCCAAGCATTACTAATCAATTAATTGCAACCTTCTAATTTTCCCAGATAATTCTTATAAATGAATGTATGCTGATGATAAAGAGAAGTGGTCAGTTTTAGGCTTTGTGCATGCAGCTGAAATCACTCATTGAAGTATAAGGGCAGTGATATCTTTTGCCAAGTATTGATAGTATTCTAATGTACTTTTCTTTATGCAACTCTATTATCAACATAAATAAAAGAGAAAAATTAATGGAATTTGTAATTTTTAGAATGCAATGAAGACTATTTGGATGATTATTAAAGAAGGAAGAATTTAACTTATTCATGATATATGTAGCCCAAATTCTCACTTAGGACACAATAGAAGTTATGCACATTCCTTTGTTCTCAAACAACATATAATTTTTAATTAGAAAATGATTCTTCATAAAATGCTCTTGAATTTTGATTTTCAAGAGTCCAATAATATCAATGTCAAAACTTTCAATGAGATCCTTACAATAAAAGAATTATAAGATTAATATTATGGCTTCTAACATTTCAAGTAGCAATGATAACAACCTATGAAGCATAAAAAAAAGGAAAAGAAGGAGAATTGAAGGGTTAGAAGAGGGGTGAGAGAGAAATTTTAATAATTCAAGAAGTTAATTTATTGCTTCCGTTTCTCCCTTGGTGAGAGACTTTTGATTCTGATTGAAAAGAAATGTTTTGGAATATGAGAAGAGTGTTATAATGTCTCTTATATATCTCAGTAGTCCAAGAGAAGAAGGGGAGGCAAATAGAAAGTGCCTTTGGGAACCACAACACCCTCCAAAGTTGGAGTATACGCATTAGTTTTAGCTTCAACTTTTTCAAATTGATAGAGCTAGGTGAGGTAGATTTATGAGAATTGGATAGGGCTTCAAAAGGACTTGAAGAGTTAAAATTGAAGCTAGTAAGACAGTTAAGATGTGACATTTGACTAGGTTGGAGGTTCTTAGAGGTCAAAGATACCAATTTAATGTTATTGGCCCTGCTTCAACAACCGATATTTATAATAAATTGAGGGGCTTAGGCTCTAGGATTTCTTGTGCAGAAGGACTTTCCATATGAGAAATTGCGGCAAAATGAACATTATTTTAGTTTTCAATTTTCATAAACAACTTGTTGCTAACAACATAATCCATCTAGGTCTATACGAGTATAGTTGCGTTAGTAGAATATGATGAAAAATGAACACTAACATGAGCAAATTGAGCCTAGAATTATTTGTTGTCAGGTCATGCACCACCAAAGGAGTACTGATTTTACTATCAATTTTTTAGACTCAAGTCTCATTCCTATAGTAAAGGTGTAGATTAGGTAGCCTAACACATAAAGAGATTTATTTATAATCAACTTTTAGAGGTTTGGATATTAGGATTCCATTTTCGCAAAGCAAAAGATTTTCTTAAAAAAAAAAGAACCAGTGTCCTCTTAAGTAGAAAAATGATAATCCTCCTAATAAGAGAACTTGAAAAGGATAAAAAATATTATGTGAGGGATAGCTTCTTGAAATTAACTATGATTTTACATGCACAAGTAACCGATAGAAATATACAATACTACAATAACCTTTTACTAACATCATATCCTACTAACTATAGATTCAAATCCTCAGCTCCTTCCTTTATTCCTTCATCCAAGAAAACTATTTTTTCTTCAATCGAAAGAATGCACGAAAGACCAAAACAAGAGCTTTGAGGGCTTTGACGGATAAGACGATCATTCCAATTTATAGTTAAAAAAATTAGCGCGAGAGGATCAATGAAACTTTGATTAAGGGCTTACGACTTAGGGATTGAGCTACTTGAAAATGAACATCTCTCAATGAAAATTAATTGACAGATGATCATTTTATATTATGTTTCATGTATTACTCATATTTTAGCTACATACAAATTAATATTATCTATTTAAACTTCAAAAAAAAAAAAAATCAATTGTTCCAATTTTAAGGTCTAGTCTATTTATCATTACAACATAACATAATAGTAGTAAACTATGTGAGTTTTAGAATTGAGTTAGCCATGTGCATAGCACGTGATCTCCAGCTACTAATCTAATTACTTTATATAAGAAGAGAAATAAATAATAAAAATAATATTGGGGCAAAGTATGGCCTTTTATTTATTAAAATGAGAAGAGGTATGGCTGTCCCATTGAACTAAACAATGTGGAGGAGCAACCTGTCTGTTCGCATGCCCGACCTCCATTCTCATTTGTCCCTTCCCATAACTCATCTCTCTGTCAATTAATACTGAAGGCCGCATTTTAATATTTAAATAATAATATTATTATTATTTTTTTAAAAAAAATGAAATTGGGATAATATCCATCTGATTTCATTCGATTTAGTTCATTTCAGGTTGATTTTAGTAATTTCATTCTTATCATCTATTGATTGATTGATTGATTGAAAATAATTTTATTATTTTAAATTATTTTTAAATTTATATTTATAAAGAAAAATTCAGATTAAGCAGGACAAAAAGGAAAATTAAACTAAGGATAAGCATAAAGCCGATTGATTTAATGACACCAATCATGTTAATCAAATAGTCTTAAGACTGGTCCCCTGCAGTCGAGATTCGGCTGCCGAAGCATTGGCCGATGTTTTGGAGTGGCGGCCCACCGCCGTAATGACTGAGAGTGACCAAGTTGTGGAGGCTTCGTTGACCTCCCCAAGCTTAGAGAAAATTTTAAATTATTCTAATTAGAGCTTAATGACCCACTAATCTTCCATGTTTAATGGAACAATAAAGCAGTTTAGTTGATGAGGATAGGGAGGCTAAAGATGACGGTATAGGCCAGCTGATCCCACGTGGCGTGTTTCCTCTAGGTTGAAATATCCACATTACTGGTTGTCTTTTTCCCTTTTTTTTTCTTTAAGGATAAATACTAAGAATATACACTTCAACAAGTTATATTATGCTTAGGAATTCAAATTTATCTCATGTTAAAGAATTGGAACCCTAGGAATTTTGAGAGAGAAGTAGAGATAAAAAAATAAAAGAATAATGATATTTCTAGATTCTCTGACTTATTTAATATATTGAGAATGGGAAAAACATCTGATCTCTCATGCATTATATGGATCTCTTAATGATCAAAAGATAAAAAATTACATGTATGTCTTTGCTTTAATATGGGGGTTACAGTGCATTACTGCATTTTCTTGTGTATTTTTGTCTTTGTAGCTGATCTTGGCAAATTTTAATGCATCTGAATTTTTTTGTTGGAGAGTCCTCAAGTCGGATGATCGAGCTGGCATCGGGCAGCTATTTAGCTTGGATGTTGATTGAACTTCACTTTGGGAAGCGGGTCTGACATTGAGAAAGGCAACTAGTCAACCTTTTTTCAAATCTTGGTGGGATTTTAGGGAGAGTTGTTGGCATGAATGTTTTGCACTTGGTTGTTGATCACAACATTTAATTGGTTGGCCACTCTTTTTGTATATACTTATATCTTTTGACAAGGGATGCTTCTTGATTTATCTCTTTAGATTTTTATATTATTTTGAGATTCGTGCGTGTCATTTTGCACATATATAAATTATTCAATAAAAACAATTTTCTCAATCTCTCCTCTGCTGCTGATTTTTTGGGGAAAGTATTTATCGTAAATTGCAGATATAAAATTGTTCTTAAAAAAAATAAATAAATTTGGGTGGAACCAAAGTGAAACAGGACGGGGGGTCCACCAACCACCCATTGTCTCCTGGACGTGACCGTTAACCAACCTGCACCTCCACCCGCCATAAAACGGTAGGTCGTGGGCCCTGCGGCACACAGGAAGCCCAACCTAGAGCCCGTGGGCCTGATTTTGTCCATGAGGAGTCAAATCGAAATCATGGAGCCGGGTCCGGTGGTTGGGTAGCGCCCGGCACGTACCGTTTCGAGAACTGGGTCCCACCCCAAACCTTCCCACGTGCGGTCAGCTCTCCGGCCCATGGCATCGATGGCCGTGTGGTGGTGGGATCACACGTCACAAAGGACCGCTTCACGTGCTATGGACGTGGAATCGAGGGAATCATATCCCATCCTTTTTTTTTTATTATTTTTTCGAAAGTAAGAAAAAAAAAAAATCACTTTTGGATGTTATCACCTAATACTCTCTGGCGACTGATTCAACGACCCTTGACTGTACGAACCGGTTTAGGTTTGGAGCATAGAAAATTCATAGCTCTCAGCCATCCCTCGAGAGTATAAAAATTTTTTGTTTTGTTTAAAGGCAGCTATTTATTAAGATTACAATAGCTTATTCTTATGGTTCGTTTGGGGCAGCTTAAAACTGCGGTGGTGTTTTTGAAAACGTCACTGTAGTGTTTGTTTCGCACGTTGGACCAGTTTTTTAAAAAACGTGGTTTCAAATTTGGCATAATCTGGCTCACGGTATTACCACTGGGGTTATCGTTTCCTTCGCTACGTTTAACCTTGAATTACTTGCGCTGCCCTTCACATAAACTGTCGCGAATTACGTCTCTCTTTGCCTACCTCGCGATCCCTAGCCGCTCCCTGCTTCGTTCCGCTCTCTTGCAGCTTCTTCCATCAGTAATAAGCTCAGCTCTCTCGCTGCTTCTTCCGCCTGCAATAAGCTCCTCTCTCTGCTCTCTCGTTGCTTCCTCCGTCTCTCTCGCTGCTTCTTCCGTCCGCAAAAAGCTCCTCTCCCTGCTTCTTTGGCGTTAATCCTAGGAGGCCAGCATCTCCTCCTTTCGGCATTTATCCCCTTCCAGGTAAATCCCTTCTCTCCTCTCATCAACCTTGTGTATCACTTCCTGGTGCAAATCTTCTCTGCACGTGGATTTCAATACCTTAAAGTTTTGCTAATAATCTCTCATACTTTGAAGAAAATTATAAAAAGGGACGTTTACATACATACCACAGAAATCTGATGTAAATTTCAGGTTATATACATTTAGATTTTGGAAAAATGGATGAACAGGCATGCTGCGTATCCCATGCCATCCCTTCTCTCCATTGCTTGGCCACTTTCGCCTGCGATTGTGGGTGCAGAATGACATCCATTGCTTGGCCACTTTCGTGTGAAAGGGAGGAGTGCTGCCTGTGTTTATTAGCAATTTGCTAAAAACAAATTTTGTTTTGTAATTTGCTCAATTTGCTAAAAACTCTTTGGCAAGAACTAGAAATCAAGAGCATCATTGGCGAAAGTTGATTATAGTTTGTTGAATACACCCAAGTTTTGTTGGGTAAAGAGAAGTTACAATTTACTTGTGAAAATTTTGCATGCATACCACAACATTCGTTCCTTAATACCTAATTGTTATATAAATCATTTAAATTTATTAGTTTACATTGTTGGGTTAAGGTTTCATCATTTAAGAGGCCAACTACAAAATTTGATTTTTTAAGTGATGTTGGCTAATCAAGCCAAACTTATACATATCATTTATATTGGTTCTTGTTTTTTTTTTTTTTTGCGGAATATAAAGATATTAGTTCAACACATGTGATTTAGACAATTTTATTGAGAATCTTAAAAGAAAATGGGTGCCTTCATCGTTGCTGTCTATCTTGGATCAAACTCATGAGCTCTACAAAATCGTTCACGAACTTTACACGAGGATCTAGTTTCATCCATTTTCATAATTACGTAATGATTAATCAAGCTGATTAAAAAATTGAAGGGAAAAAATAAATGGTCATTTATCCAGAAATAGCTGCAAATCAGCTGTTTTCCAAACGCAGATACCAAACAGCTACACAGTTTATACAAATCAGAGGCAGAATGGTCATTTATTCAGAAACAGCTACAAATCAGCTATTTATCAAACGCACAAACCAAACAGTCAACCAGCTTATCCAGATCAGCTGCTGGTCAACAGCTTGTCTGGATCAACAGCTTATCAGCATAAGCTGGATAAGCTGCAGCTGCCCCAAACAGACCCTTAATCTAATAGTTCTGGTTCCGCTCTGAGCAACTTATTAAGAAAAAAGAGTCCGGGGTCAGTTTTGACAAGCCGATCAGCTCGACTTTAGGCGACCAAGTCA
>NEWO01000098.1:2799336-2818346 GCA_003013225.1 Phalaenopsis aphrodite
TAAAAGACATTACTTTCTTTGTGAGAATTGATGACTTCAACATAATTTATTTTTAAGCAACTTAAAAAAACACATGATAACAACAAAGTATTTTTTAGGCAAGCATATTTAACTATAATATTTATAAACCAATCATAAAATACAATCATACTAGAATTATTTATTTCTATAATCCTTAATATAGTTATTGAAATGGCCTAAGCATTACGTGCGATGTATTTATTTTAAGGGGGTGTTTGGCTGCAATTAGGATTTAAGTCGAACAGAATTTAGTAAATCCAGATGCTCTTAAATTCGGAATAGTGTTTGTTTCAGTTGAGGTTAAACACTTACATTTATTTGACATGTTTAGCATAAATTGGTTTGATGTGTTTCCTTGTTAAGCTAAATTCATTAAATCTATCTAGATTTACGTCTAAAAGAAAACAATTTTATATGAATAGATAATATGATAACTAATTAATAAAGAAATTGAAGTGAAAATAAAATAGTTTATTTTGAGATTAGGTTAAAATTAGCTGAGAATATCTAGGATAAAATTTGAAGATAATTTTTTAAATTCTTTAATTTATTGTGAGATGAACTTGATTAAACTCAATGAAAATTAAAGCAAAATTAATGTTCATTCTTTTTATTTCTGACTCAATATCATATTTAAGAAACTATTTTACTTTAATCTCAGTCATTTAAATACATAGATTTAAATACCCACTTTTTCTTAAAACTTCTTAATCAACAGTTGATCACAAAAAAATCTTTTTTTTTTTTACTAATTTGTAGTTGCAACATTCAATCTCAACAAGGCTGATCCAACGAATCCATAGCTATTCAAAGTCACTCAATTATTAGTTTATATATGTATAAATTTTAATAATAATGTCTAGAATATCATCTTCAAGAATCTATTCTAATAAAAAGTTCGTGATTCTATGTATATAGGGAAATCCCAAGAAGTTCAGAGTTGAGAAATCCAAAGCCTAACTGTCAACAATGGACTAATTGTTGAGCAACACAAACACATATCATCGAAAAACATGGATGTCTGTTGCCGTTCATTGTCAGCCAATATTGATGTTTGTTGACGACTAAAGTCAAGCTGATTACTTCTATTTGACGCCAGCTTGCCTTGTTATTTAGTCTCCTTTTCTGTGAGGACATTACTGCACTACCCGATATCACTTGAGCTCTATGTTTTGTTATCATCACCCGAACTATCAACTCTCAATCACCAACATGAATTTTCAGCATTTTTTATCATCAATCTCCTCACTTAAAAGGAGTTAAAAGGAGAAAAATTAAGCATATGTTCCCAATCAAGTTTTTTCTAACATCTGCCATTTAGTCTCCAATATTCCCTTATACAAGAAAAGACAATTGAGCAAACAAACCAATATCAATCGAATTCTAGTAAGTAACAATATCATTTGATTGTCATCAAATGTACGTATGTCAATATCAATGTTTATCGCCCACAAACATCCAACAACTAACTTCAAAGCAGTCAATTTCCCCTTCCAACAAACAGAATGATCGAACCAGATTGGGAATTTGTCAACCTTCATCCAGTAACTAATATTCCCAATTGATCATAGTTTGACATTGGCTTCATTAGACACCAACAATTGAGACTCACCTTCCTAAAAACTAATGTTTATATGCTTGATGTTCCCATTCAGCTGAGATCTAATATCCAACTTCTATTCCCTAGTCTCCCATCTTGAAAAAAAAAAAAAATCAACCTACCAGAGCACCGGCCATTGCTTCATATCTGACATTCCCAGTCAACCATCACTTGAAACAGAACAATGACGGACAATTGATCTCTCTTAAATACTGACATCTAAAGGCCTTCTTCTCAACGGCCTAGACTATCTTCTCATCGCCTCATGACTCATGACAACTACAGCAATTACAAAATGGAAAATATTTTCAAAAGTTCATGTATACTATATTATATTTGTGAAGAAAACAGAAGAAGAGAGAAGAAGGAAGACAGGGAAAGAGGAGAGCTTAAAGAATAGCTAAGTAAATCTTTTTATTTATTAACAGCCATGCCACTAGATATGTAACCATTGGATTATTTGTAAATAGCTCAAAGGCAGACTTGTAAATAAACCAGGGACAATATACATAAATCTAAATTCTAATATAAAAGCCAACATTTGTGCAGCCAGCAAACACTCTGTGAGACGCGAGAGAACCGCAGGAAGGGGAGAACACAGCGAGACATGGATCTACAGGTAGCAGCCTGATCTTGAAGATAGACCGGTAAGTATCCTTTAAATATTAAAGCTTCCTCCAATTAGAACAAATAGTATCATTATAATATATGATTTACACAAATAGAACCATTTCAGCTTGTTGAAAAATATAATGGTTTTTCATCTTAAAATTTTTTTATGCAAAATTTATCGTTAAATACTAAGGGAATAAACTCTGACCACCGTTGACAACATTGCAGCACACAACAGGTAGAAAACAAGCAAACAATAACTTCATGAAAGCCTGATCAGCAGTATCATGTAACTTACAAAGTACAACATTTGAGAAATAAGAGATGAAGAAGATAGAAAAAGAAGTTACAAGAATGAGCATTCATCACTCTAACAACTGACAAGCACAGAGATCTCAAATACAGGCGTATGATCTGCAAAAGTCAGTCATTAACAAGAATGTAGAAAATTAATTAATCTTACAGGAAATTCAGAGAACTCAAATGCATCACTTATCAATTTGTCCTAATTTGCCTAGCCCATTGCATCGAGGACAAACAATTTGAGCTTGATCCTTCCTTGCCGCATTCGCTCGAAGTGGTGCACCTGCTTGCCTGATGAATCCCGCCCCATCACATTCTGGACATCTGCAATACATAACACAAAAACACCAATTTTTTTTTTCAAACACTTGGAAATTCTGCATCTTTAAATGTTACCAGACATGTTAGCAGATGAGAGATGGAAAGATTGATGAGATTACAAGTCCTTGCGTGCGAAAAATATGGGAAACGCAGTCCCAATGAGCGCCACTGCGGCGGCGCCGGCAAACAGATATATGTTGCTGTCAGCTGACACATCCCCGACAGCAGACACGCTCACAACCCTGGAGAAGGATCGTCTGGTTGCGGGACTAAATCCGATGCATGGTGGTTTTGGAGACATTGAAGGCGATGCGGCTGTCGGCCGTTGAGCTGTTGCAGGTGAAACAAGTTGGAGAGGAGAAATGGAAGAAGCCATTGGTATGTTTTGAGATTATGGCATCCAAGAAACTGAAGATCATCTATGGGTATGTGGAGGTGAAACGAGTGGTGATGAGATGGATAAGAACACGTCAGAAGGGATAAGATTAGGACCCAACTAATTGAATCTGATGTGAACGTTGATATTTGAAAGACTCGCCCTTTTATCTTGCAAGTCTACTTTAGCTGACTGTAAAACTTTTTAAATGTGGTACAGCTTTTAAGGATTTAAAAAGGGAGGTTTTGCAACAGACCACTCAATTCTAAACTATTTACATATCAAAGGCCTAAGCTTCACTTTTTTACATTCTCGAGTAACAGTTAAATTGGAACTAAATTAACCTCCAAGGATTAGATCAATAGACGTGAGAAAAAAAGCCTCTTTGGAAGGGAAAAAAGGTCAAACACCTGATGTAGCACAAAATTATAAATCTTAAATCCGACTCAAAAAAATTGGAATAATATTGATGACAAACAACTCATCTTCTGAGCTGGAACTGAAATGAAGCTGTGAAATATACCACATCCAAAAGGACTTGGCGAGTATTGGGTTTCATTCTGCTTAGCTAATTGAATGGCAAGACTGTAGTCATATTAGGCTCACAATGCTTATGATACTTTCCTCGTGAAGAAAAATATGAAAAATGGTCAATCACAGGCGGTTGTTAATTTCAAATTTGAATTGATGCCGAGAATATGTTCCCACTCATGGAAAAGACTCAGTTTGATCAATCATCAGTTGGTTGCTGGTCAAAGAATGTGCGCTCAAAATTTGCAACCAGATGAGTTATCCTCCGGCATCAAAAAAGGAATGTGAGAGGTTCATGTTAAGCTTATAACATGAAAATTTTACAAATAAATACCCTTTATTTATACCAACATCAATGGAACATGCTAAAGCTACACTACAGTGAGTCATACAACATCAAGCGCTCGCTCCTTCCCCTACTTTCATGTGGAGTCTACCTCTGTTAGACTTCAGCTCACAGCTGTGTCCCAGCCTTGGGTGGCTTTCATTAAGGTCTCCTTCTTCCCTTGTGGCCACAAATTGATTCTGAGACTAATCATCTTCCTTCCTCGTCGATGGTTGAGCTTTCACTAGTCATCCCCCTCTCTCATTCGCAATGTTGTTCATGGCTCAAATATTGTGGGGGCTCGTTAGCTTCTTCCACCAACAGTTCTCCACTTTTCTTCCATAAAAATTCAGACAGCATAAACATCCCACATTTCAAGATAAGCCTGCCCTTCTCTTTTCTGATGAGGAGATTTATGTGTTTGCCACATCTTACACTCTCACTTAAATGGCAGTATGTGGTATCCTAGAATTCTTGGCTAATTTGCAACTGATAAGTGAGACTAATCTCACTAATCCTTGAACACTTTCTTTAGAAGCAGATTTCGTCAGTTATTTTTGCGGCTTTCATACAATATAAATAGCCATTGGATATGCAAGTTAAAATATTCCCCTCATTTGATTTTTCTAGGAGCCTCCTATTGCTTCAATGTGGAAATCATTTCCATAGCATCATTTGTACTACTTCAACCAGTCTACTCATTCTCTTTGGCATTTACTTTTAGAAAAATTTTACAGGTAGATCTACAAGAACTCATTTTACTAGCGCCTCGGTGGCTTAAGTCTTGATGGAATTGGATGACATTGCCTTCTTTCATAAGGACTATGAATTGGGCCTACGTATTTTTTAAAATGTTGAAAATAAGAAAATATTTACAAAATAGAAATGTACTTTTCAATGAAATAGCAGAGTACAGAACAAGTAGCCATCAAAAGAAGACCTACACTCTAGAAGAAGTTGAATTGAAGTAGTTCATTAAATTGATAAAAGAAGATAGAATAATCAAATGCAGTCTCAGCACACATTGTTGAGATAAAAGTCAGAAGATTATAAAGAGTTTCAAATCCTTTTAAATGTTATATAATTTTCGATTTTGCTTACTGAACTTGAACATTATGAAGAATCTGTTTATATTAAAGGTACAACTAAGTGAGATATAGCAAAGAAAGAAAAGATAGATTTTTCACAAAACTAAAAAAGACATCACAAAAATTTTCTCATTTGGTTAACTTAATAATGAGAGCAAACCCAAAAAGGTACCTGTTGAATCCAGATGTCTGTTGAATCCAGATGTCCGTGAGGCACACCCAAGATATTGAAGTGTTTGAACCAAGAGAAAATGAGAGAGCGAGAGAGAGGGCGAGAGTTAAGAGAGGAGTGCACAGTGGCTTGCCCTTCTAGGGCAAATTGAGATATTTTCGGGCTCTTAAGACCCTTTTTATATAATCGAATACTTTTCATATGTGGAGAGGGGGAAGAGCCAAAAGTCCTACTACATGAAAAGTTTCTCTATTTATAGGAGAAGGAATATAATGAAGGAAAATTACATTTCTAAACTTGCTTTAAGGCGTGTTGTACAAGTTATTCTAGGAAGTATACCCCTGTGGGCTCAGGGCCTTGTTTTTCTTTGGCTCAATCGATTGGGGTCGAAGAGGCGAAATGATTAGTGTTGTCGGTCAGCCAGTTGGATAGGGAACATCGATCGGCTAATTCCAGCTGGACTACTAAAGATAGTTGGCAAGAGTAATCTGGTCTGCTGATATTAGCCGGCCGAATACATTAGCAAGTCGTCAATCCTCAATTCCTGTCGGGAGAATTCTTGTCAACCGAGTAAACTTAAGTGTTGGGCAGAGGATGCTTTGGGAGTGCATCGTTGAAAAGGTGTATGGTTAGCGTCAGTCAATTTACTCTTCTAGGTCGTGGGTCGCTTTCCAATGTGTCCAGCTTTGTTATGATATTTTTTATTGAACTATGCGACACTTTTTTTGTATACAATACCTAAATTTAGAAGGGTTATTTTAGTCTCATATTATTGATCACGTTCAATTTAGCCCCAACTCTTCAAAATTGATCCAAATTAACCTCACCATTAAAGTTATTGTGTAAATGGATGTAAAGTTTATAGGGTAGATATTGCTTGAAAGTTAAATCAATCCAATTTCATATAATTTGACATAACATTTCAATTTTTCTAATTGTTACTAAAGCACTTAATAAAATATTTTATTTTTAAATTTTGATCAAATTCAACCCTTCATAATAGTGAGGTTGTCATTGATGAGTAGTTGCCACCAAAGTAGATAAACGTTTGCTAGACACTATTCATATAAGAAGCATATATGTTGTCATTATCGTCATTCTCTGTCCATTGTTCATCACGAACTATAATATACATTCTTCATGTGTGATTGTTGATGAACTCTAATGTTAACAAAGATTCCTTGAGTATATATGTTCATATTGTATCATACAAAACAAATGAGATTAGAATGGAAGAATATTTGAGAATTTAGATTCGGATCCATTTGTGAAAGAACAAAGTGAATGGAATCAGAAAGATATTTCATTTTGTTGAGACTAAGCCACCCTTGAAAGAAAAAAAAAAAAAAAGAGAAAGGATGATGATAAGAGCAAGAAAGTAAAATAGGATTTTTTATTGGGAATAGAGGGACTTCAAATCTCACAATTAAAATTTTAGATTTTCTTATTACCATTTTCAATTGTTGTCGATATTGATGTGTAAAATAGGACTCACTTTATCTCTTCTCGCCTTTCTCGTTAAACAACAAAACTCGGGTAAGAAATAAATTAGGAATTAAGATTGAAGGGGAAAAAAAAAAGCAAAATGATGTGGAAAATGCTAAAGATGGCTATTCCCTATAACCTCACCTCTTCCTTGAAGTTTCGTCTTATGGTGTAGCTAGTTTAGATCAATTCTCAAAAGTTAAGAAACTAAATTGAGCAGAGTCAATAAACTAAAACAAAAATAATCCCTCACAAAAAATCCCAGGAGCAATTGTTGACTTTTCTCGATTAGCAGGTATATAGTTGGTATTTAGCATTATAGCGATATATGACTTCTCCTAAATCTAATAAATATTGAGACTATTTTTCTCCACGGCCATCTGAAAGAAGAAATTTCTGTGTCTGAAGGCTTCATATACAAGGAAATGAAATATCATCTACATACTACTCTCAACAAAAATAGCACCTACACATTAACAAAGCCAACAAATGATTAAAAGCCCAACAAAATAAATGGATCCATAAAATAAAAATTGACAATAACAACAAAAAGTACCATATGAGATTAGTTGTGAAGGAATTAAAACTGAAGCCATTGACTTCACGATTGACAGCTTAAGAAGATGACTTGGCAAACATCTGGCTTACCTGCACTGACAAACATCTCCGATTTCTTACGAGCATCCTCATCCATGATCGGAAGCATTTTCCCTGTTGGCTTGTAAAGAGAGAGAGAGAGATAGAGGAGGAAAATCTCTTCAATTATCGACTGAATATAGAAGGCTACATATAATCATACAAAATGAACTCTAAAGAAAATAAGGAGAAAAATATTCTCCTATTGAAACTTCCCTTAATATTGCATTTTTTAATATATATATGTATGTATGTATATATATGTATGTATGTATATATAATGAGCCAATGACAACATTTATAAAATCAAGCCATTCAAAAAACAGCATTCCCTATATTTTGCATCTCTGGAAATGTAGAATAGCACATATAAAAGTAAAAATTTTCAAAACAAACGGAGGATGAAATCATTTTCTGCCACATAACAGCAAGCACTGCAGACAATCCAAAATAATTTTTTTTTGGATGGCCTTTCGCACATGTCAACGTTTCAAGTATCACCTCAACAAAGAAAAATGATATTATTCACTTTAATTGCCACCACAGAGCTCTCATTTAAATTAATCTTTAGATAATATTTTTGAAATTAATAGCCATGCGCCTTTTCCACCAATGCACCAATCAAACCAGCTCTTTCCATAAAATGCACATGATTGGCATGATTATTCTATAATTTAATGAAAAAACAGTGGAGAAAAGAATAAGAAATAATCAACAGACAGGCATCATCATTATGACAAAAAAATTAGTAATTTCTTCAATCAATACAGAGCCAGCATTCCATATATTCGTTTCTATGAACATGAGAAAGAGAATAGTCACTATAAACAACTGTAACAGAAAGCCAGGGTGAATTTATTCAAAATAAAGAACGCCTCTAGCTGCTGCTGCTACTTTTAAACCTGTATGAGGACATAGAAACAATATTGAATTGTATAAATTAATACAGAACACAATTTTTGTTAAGGAAGTTCAACTACCCTGGCACCACCTCTATAATTCTAACGTCCCCCTAAGCCTTGACCAAGAAAACAACAATTAACTAAACAATAAAGTAAGCTCCACCACGAGGAAAACACACTGGCAGCATGATGATGAGTAAAAATATCATCTGATAATTCAAAGATAAATGAAATAAAAAAGGAATTTTGCGACCAGTTTCTTATCTGTTTTGCAGAGAAAAGATCGGGACCATTAACGGCCCACATGAAAACAGATTCCTCACTGTCTGGACAAGCTACATACCTTTCCAAATCATTAACACTACAGCAAAGAAGCAGTGCTGCCCCCATTTGGGTTTAGTTAAAGGGCATGAAAAGACAAGTCCTCTTTCAGAAAGGAGATTCCAGATAACATAAGGGAATGCTGCTGCAAAAAGTTTTTTTAAATGACGGCAAAAGCCATAATTAACGCTGCATTACTTCCCATCATACAACATCAATAACAACATTTAGATAGATTGATTACTCTTAATCTACATGGATAACGCTAATGCGCATACCACAACTAAGAAACTGTATCATATTACACAATGAGTAACAAAAAAGATAACAAGAGAGATTAGAATTAAGAGAGAGCAATAGGTGAAGAAAGAAAGAACAAATCTCTCTGTCACAGTCTCTGTTTCCTTTCTAAAACATTTTTTTACTTGCTCCATCTCTCACTTTCTAAAAGAATGCTCTCTCTAATTTTGTTAGACTGAACATTCTGTTGTGCGACATTTATCAAATATTTACTCTTCAATGCTCAATTAAAACCATGAAACTCATAAAAGATTGCTAGAACACACGATCCAATTCAGCACAAAACAAATTTGGGGCATTTACATAACACCATACAATGCTTATATATCTACATATGTAACATCTGAACTTTCATATTTGCATGCATAGCACTCAAAGCATCAACATCAAATGAAAAATATCCCTATTGCTGACATTTTAAAAGTGAAATACAGCTTGTCATAAATGTAAATACCAAAGTATAGGTATTAGATATGTAAATACATAAGAATTGTGTTGTATGTATGCGAATTTCCACTCAGCATCAACAAAAAAAAAAAATTAAGATACAAAACAACTGAGGAAATCACGCCATCATCCATAACAGTTCAATTCATCAGCAGTGTGACAACAGCCGAAATCAATTATAAATTAGTGAAGAGCAACACAGAAATTGATTTAATGAATTCCTTTGATTAAAATGAGATGAATTATAAAACTCAAAATGAAAAAGAAGAGAAGTTGATTCAACCTTGAGAGTTAGAAAAACATCATTAGTTTTGCATTGTATTTTTAAAACTAATATAACAATATTAGATAATGAACAGGCTATTAAAATATAATTTTATTTATATTAAGAAATAATAAATAATTTCAATTTGCTAAAAGAAACTCACCAATAAGAGAGTTTAGTTCACAATGAATGAATTCCAGAACATAAATATCATAAAATCAAAATGCACTTCCAGAAAAAATGCTCCTGAAATGGAATTCATCACTTCTCAATATTTATGCTAAAGAAATCGGCCCATGTGCTTGACATATAATGGATAGTTGCAATACCTTCTTGCCTTCTCTAACTGAGAAGCAGGAAGAAGCTTCTTCACCAGCACAAAGCAAAATTTGTAAAAGAATAGGCCTGCAACCCCATAACTCTTTTCAATAACCTTTCTATTTACATTGCTTTATAAAGATTCAACGACAAGCATTCTACAGCTATTACAATGATTCCCCTCCCTAAATGAGACGGAGCAAAAAACTCCATTCATTATAACATAAAATAGATAAAGCTTAAAAAAAAGAAGAAATTATCCTCTTTTTTGTTGTTTCTTCTTCTCTCTTTACTAACAAACCCATTTACTGCCGAACGGAAGGAAGGCCGCTGTTAAACCTAAACATTCTGTTTCTCTGGTGCCTTTCTGAAATTGCAGATACAGAGTCTGAACTTGATAGTGCAGAAGAGGGAGATGATCGAGAAGACGGGGATGATCGTCTTCTCCTAAAGAAAGAGAAGAAATTGCGAAACACCCTGCCAATTCCCCCTCTTTGCTGATCCCTTCTCTCACCCTCAGTCCAAGATATCCTCCTCGGTGCACCACTGGAATTGAAGCCGCCGTCCATCTCAGTGTACACAACAGGAAGCTGGCGTTCCCCCGGACTCACGCTGCTGGAGAACCTCCCAACCGCAAACCCACCACCCGGAAGCCTCCAAATGGTAAGACCCACGGTCTCATCTTCACTGACCGTAGCAGGACTCCTATCATCCACTTCAGTCTCCGCCCCCCCACCGCCCCTAGTCTCCGCCGCCCCACCGCTCCTTTGATCCGTCGGCATCTGGTGCCGGCATATCGGGCAGGAATTTCGTAGCGCGAGCCATGGCAAGATGCAATCTTCATGGTAAAGATGCTTACAGGGCATCTCCCTCGCTTCCAAACCGATCTCAAGCGCCTCCATGCACACGGCACAGTGGTAATCCATTCCAACATGAGAGGCAGAAATCTCCACCGTTGGCATGGATTCGATGGCTGCTTTAGATGCAGGTGGATGCTCAAATCTGCGACCAGCGAGACCGTTGATCTCGATCTGGGCAAGCTGATCAAGAAGCCGCTCGAATCCAGAACCCATTAGAAACTCTGACATGGTAGGCGGAAGTGGCCGTAAACCAGATCCGGCCCCATCGTCGTAGTACAGCTCGAAACGATCTGAGTCCCGAGCTCCACCACCATCAGCGGGGCCGCGAAGGACGATGACAGGATTGAAGGGGGAGCGATCTCCAACCCCGGCGCGTCGGTGGCGACGAATCCGAGGTGTCGCCGGAGATGCTTCGTCGGCTCCAAGCCGATACTGGCGAGCAAGGCGTGGCGGGGTGGAGACCTCTTCGAGGAAACCGCCATCACAATCCGGGCAGACGATCGAATCCTGCGGCCACGCCCTGACCAAGCGGCTGCACCGGTAGCACCAGTATGAGGATGCAGTAGACATTGCCCACGTTAAATATACCAACAGCAGATAGCCGATCTACGATCTATAGAACCTCCAGCTACAAAGACGAAAACTTTTTCCCAAATTTGTGAAAGAAAGTTGCCGAATTTCTTGATGTTTACAAAAAGAACGAATCCTCAAAATAAATTTCTTTCAATGAATTAGCACCCACGGGGATCGGCGGGGGTAGAAGACGATGAGAAAGCCGAATTCACGAAGCCCTAGCCATAGAGAAGGGGAGGGGAGATCGTCGAAGATGAAGCCGTGCGGCGACAGGTTCCTAGAAGTCACCTGTCGGTTCGCGGAACCGGAGAGAAGAGGATTGGGTAATGGTGGAGATGTGAAATGAAGGGCCAGGGGTTCTTAATCCATTGACGAGGAGAAACGCGTCGGCGAGCTGGCGTGGTAACGACGCAAACTATTAAGTCGACGGCGTTTATACGTGCCGCTTTTTTAGTGATAAAAGATTAGACGGAGATAACGACGGCGTTAAATCCTGGTCCCACACTCACAGAAGGATGGATCGGGCCGCCTTCCCTTCACAATCCATGAAATTTCTCAAGAATTTTCTGAATGGCACAGTCGTAATTTCAGGCACCTGGAGCTTTTACACTTTTCCAAGCTTTCCAGACTGGCTCGCTGCATTATACACTAATACTTTCGTTATAGAAAAGGAACTTTAGTTGGCGTTTTTTTTTATTTTGAAACAAAAAATAAAAAAAATATTAACAAGAGGTTATTAAAATCAAATTCCAAAGAGTTGTTAATAAAAGATAAAAACATTGTGAAATGAGTGTCAATTATTTTCACTATGATGTGTTAGGTATGGCATATATATCAGAAAATTTGGAGTATTTTGAAATGAAGTAATGTGTCTCCTTGAATGAAAAAAGTGTCTCATAGTGTGAAGAGGTGTATCTCTCGGATTAATGGGTTGGGGGGAGCAGTAGTGTGTTTGTAAATTTACATGTGAGTTTTATCTATAAATAGATGTGTAATCCTATGAGTATGTAACTTTTCTGAAATAGTGAAATTTACCGCTCTGATCCCGAAGAAGTAGACATCTTTGTCGAACCTCGTTAAATATGTGTGTTATTCTTTTGGATTTGTGTTGTTTTCGCGCTAAATTTTACAACAATTGGTATCAGAGCAAGGTTAGGTTGTAGGGCGGAGGAGATCAACGCAGGAAGAAGGAAGAAGGAAGAGGATCGTGGCGAATTGGAACAGAGGAGTTTGCAGTACGCAGAAGAGCAAAGCAGTTCGCGACAGTTTTAGCATAGGCGAAAATGAAGGTTCTTCGGTTTCGGCGAGGAGCTTCGCAGTTAGAAGTCGCAGAGGAGCGCCAGGGTTCGCGAATCACAGACGTGAGGAAGAGTTCGCGACTGCGGCAGTTTCGCGCGGGCGTTCGAGTGGGAGTTCGCAAGGAGTTTGGCAAGGTTTTTTCGTAGAAGGAGTTCTGCCGAGAAGGAGGTCTCCGCCTGCGAAGTGGCGCGAAAGGAAAGAAAAGAGAGAATCTTCAGAAGGTCGTCGAGAAGGCAGACGGGCTCGCGAGAAAGAACATGTGCGAAGCAGTTCAGGAAAGAAGTGCGGCAGTTCGCGGAGCAGATCAAACCCATAAACAGGCTTGAACAAGAGCAGTTTGTCGGGTGTTCGCAGAAGGTAGAGCAGGAGTTCGCAGAGGTTCTGTTGGGGCGTTCGCACATGGAGTTCGCGCGCCAGAGGGATTTGATTTTGTTTTGCGTACCAGAGGAGCTACGGGTTTCGACCGTGCGATCGACAATTCACGCCGCAGGGAGGTTCACGAGCAAGAGCCTCGTTTTGCGAACAGATGAACAGAGGAGTTTGACTAGCGGAGTTCGCAAGTTTGTTGCAGGAAGAATTGCGACAGGTAGGATTTGGCCAGCAGAGTTTGCAAGTTTGTCGCATAAGGAGTTGCGAAAGGTAGAGTTCGGCCAACGGAGTTCGTAAGTTCGTCGCATGAGAAATTGCAACATGTGGAGTTCACAAATTTCGTGGATTGTTTGCAGGTTTGTCGCAAAAGAAATTGTGACAGGTGGAGTTCGGCTGGTGTTCGCAGTATTTTAGCTGAATTTTTGTGCGAACTGGAAAGGTGTTTCGTGTGGAAATTTGATTCTCGAATCACAGGAAACTGAGGGAAATTTATTGCAATTAATAGAGGAAATTTCTGATTTATTTGAATTTATTTGTGGTGTGTTTTGTTTTAATACAAGACATGAAAAGTTCATTGCAGGATTAATTTCAAATGACAATGTTTGGTGCAAAATTCAAATTAATGAAGTTCGATGAAACGTGAAACTTCAGATTGTGGCAAACAAAGGTGAAAGATTTGTTGGCACAACAAGAAATTTTGAAGGCATTGCGAGCAATGAAACCTTAAGGTAATATCTATAAACTGTTGGGGAGTACAGTTGTAGGTGGAGTTCACTCTGTCAGATCATATGATGAAAATGCAGCAGGACGGTTAATCAAGCCATATATTTTCAACAAGTTCTTGCGTTACTTGGACTTTTGTTGAATGTTTGCAATTGCTAGTTGGCATGATTGTCCAACCCACTTTGGTGTACGAAACTCCATTATGTTTTTTCTCCTAAGGGGTTGGATATTCGTTAAGGTGGAGAATTGTTATGTATGACTCATATACCAGGAAATTTGGAGTATCTTGAAATGGAGAGATGTATCTCCTTGAATGAAAAGAAGTGTCTTTTGGTGTGAAGAAGTGTGTCTCTTGGATTAGTGAGTTGGGGGAGCGAGGGCGTATTCATAAATTTATCTGTGTTTTATTTATAAATGGATGTGTAACCCTATGAGTATGTAACTTTTCTGAAATAGTGAAATTTGTCGCTCTGCTCTTGAGGATGTAGGCATATTTGTCGAATCTCGTTAAATCATTGTGTTCTTCTTCTGGATTTACATTGATTTCACCCTAAATTACACAACAGGATGCTCATCTCTGATGCCTGAATGAGAAAATCAAATCTCAAATGTTGAGCGGGGCTTATAATCATGGATTGACAGATCTTGCATAGATAGGCTAAGCTGTCCATTTTAAGGGAAATGAATATAATCAATTGACATGGGAAAAATATTTCATCAGGGCTGATAATGTAGAGCTACGTTCGGATTGGAATATTAAGCTATGTTACGGGAATATTTCATTTACGTTATTTATAAAAATGATATGTTATTCGAGTATTATATGGTGTTATTTGATTATTTTGCAGCGTTATTGGAATATTTCATCGTGTTATTTGATTGGGGCAGAAGTGTTATTGGAATATTCTCTCGCATTGTTTGATTTGGGATTTGGTTATTCCAGTAACATAGTAGAAATTGAAATAACACGGGTAATATGTCGAATAACACAGCCTCAAATCAAGTAAAGAGGGAAATATTTCAATAACCCCTCAAAATAATGGAATAATATCATCTAATACTCGAATAACATATCATTTTTACATATAACGCAGATGGAATATTCCTGTAACACAGCCGGATATTCCAATCCGAACATAGCTCTACGTTAGGAATTCTAATGTAATATGTTTCCTATTGACATGTAGGCTTGATTCAACCACTTCAGCAGGTGGATTTGATTCAACTACTTCGATAAATGGGCTTAATTTAGTCACACAATATGTGGGATAGATTTAGTAAAATAAATAATAAAGTTTTTATGTAATCATATTTGTGTATACATATTCTATAGATAATACTATATACAAAAAAAAAATATATTAGCATGAATCTCAAGGTAAGAATGACGAATGAAAGATTGATCGAACGATCGTGGATGGAGAATCAAACGATCGGTCGACAATCTTAGGACATAAAGGTTCCCAAAAGCAAAGCATGAGGATCGAGTCATCTGAAGATACAGTGATCAGTCCATAGCGAGCCGATCAAACCACGGTGTAACGATCGACTGGAAGACATTGTGACAAATCAAGGAAGACTGATCGTTGGGAGCCACCAACCGCCAGTTCCCATACCAGTCAGATATGTCCACTTGTGATTTAATATATTTGACATATGTAATGTACTAAAAGAGCCCCCTCATATGCCTATAAATATGGATCATTTTCAGAATAAAATGGTTACGTGTTTTCTATTATTCGTTGTCATCTTTTTTCCGACTTATTTCAAGTGCTACGTTCTATACATTGGGCATGTTACCCGGACATTTACAAATAAATTAGTGATAGCAATTGGATGCTTAGCAATAGGAGATAGTAGTCAAGAAAATTGAAATATGATAATTGTGAGACAATAATTAGATAATAGAAAGCACGTGGTAATAGTTAAATTTTAAAAGTGTGGTGATGACAGATAGATAACAATGGAAGAGCAATAGCAGTAGAACAATGAGAATTGAATGACAATGATTAATAGTGATGGTCATCATAATTGGTTGTTGGATAAAGATTTAAAGCTCCTCAAATGTATAAGCTCTCGCTAATTTCAATTCTTAAATACCACAATGTAAAAGACGAATAATTTGTAAGTTTTAAAGTTATAAATTGATTTATTTTGCCTAAAGTTTTTGAAAACTCTAGTGAATGATCTTAGTTATTTTCATTGATTATAGCAATAAACAATATGAATGGAATTAATATTTGATTAAAAATATTTAAGATATTTTCGCGATATTTGGTAGCATCATTTAAGGATGATTTATCAATCTAATGCTCCTATAAATAAAAAATTTTCACTTTCTGTTATTTTTTCCCCTGTTTCATCTCTTTTATGATTGTTGGATCTCGCCATGTCTTTTTTGAACAAACCTTCAGAATTAGAGTTAAGCGAACGAGAGGAGGAGGAGAGAGTGCGGAGTAAGTCTGGAATTCTTTGTCGCAAGAGTCTCATCGCAAGTCCCTTTTATTCATATGTTTGTTTCCTATTTTATGGGGATGCATTTTGTACAAATATCGAAAAGATGAAACATTTACAGAAATCACTCTTAATGTGATTAAAACAGTAATTATTTGTATGGATTTACGTCATATTTGCATTACAATTTAAATTTCAATTATGACGGTGATCGGTTGACCAACTAGTTTGACGTCGGTCAACTAAGATGACCAGCGAGAGGCAATTGTGTCTTGCAACGTAAGTGTTGGCCAGTCGAGGTGCATGGCCGCGCAACGATCTTGTTCGTCGTGGATCGATGAGTGCACTCATACTGTGTCCAGGTCGATTAAGACCATAGGCGTGGTTCACCGTTAGAGTCTCTAACCATGAGAGACCGATTGTTTTTTTTCTGTCGAGACGGTGGTAGGATGGTAGGACTCTTTGTCTGCGTGGATTCCGTTTGGATCGTCTAATGACTTTGAGATTAATGTTGGTATTTTTGGAACACATATTAGTTCCCCGAGTCATCCTTCTCCTTGATTAGCGATGACAACAGTAAGGACAAAGAAATTATTATTTATTAGCATTAAATTTTTGAATTGATTGAACATATGATTTCCCTTAGGATTGTGTGTCATGTGTTCTTTATAAATCGACATGAATTGAGTCTTGTATCATTTGTCATTAGTTTCACTTTTTACACTTGAGGTGCGTTATGTATCACAATATGAAAGGGGTTGTCATGGACCCTAAGAGGTTGGCAAAGGTGGGGTTTTGAATTCCCTCTTATATAAAAAAGAAGAAAGTGGCGACGAAGGAAAAATGGGCAAGACCCGAATCTGACCTGGTCGACGTAATCGACTCATTTGACGACGTCAAAGATCCATCAGAAAAGAGGCTTCGCCAAGGGGCCTTGGTGTCACATCCAAGCACGAATGTTGAGGGCAAGCAGGTCTTTTTGGCAAGGGTGAGTGGCAAGGAGGTGGAAAGGGGCGGCTGCCATAATCCTTCCTTGGTCATTGTCATAGAAGAGTGGGGCGACTAGACGTCGGAGGGAGATGAGGCATTTAAACCCCATCCTTAGAACTATTAAGATAGAGTTGACATGAAAGTCATATTCAAACTCCTTTGGTCAACTCAAACTAATATCTCAAAAACAATCTAGAAGTTAGATAAGCAATAAATTTAGAAGCTCCTAAGCTGATTTGTTACATTACCAACGGGTCCTCATAAGAAATTCGAATTTCACAAGTCTTGTTTAATTAAATACATGTAGTATTTTGCCCCCTTCTAAAATATCACTTTATTATTTGTTGTCTTAGTGCTTCCCACATTGAATCTGGGGGATTCTTTGCCTCACTAAGGAAAGATGATGGTTCCAGGGGTGAGAGAAAGAGGATTTGTATATTTTTGGAGAGGGGTGAGAGAGAGCACTCAAGAAAATGATCCGGCAAATCCTCTTTCTCTTTCCTCTTAACAATCATTTTATGCATGAGATAATAAAATTTTAAAATTATCTAAGCAGTACATCAAAAATTGTATTGTTGACTTTTCTTTGATGCATCGATAGATGGTCAATATCGTACATATAAGGTATTGTTGGTTAATTTCAAGCCTAATCGATATGACAACCATCCCAGTGTTTGGACAATGCGACTAATCCCAATATCACACGACGTCTTTAAATAAGAGTTTGATGGATGTCATGGTTCATCATGATAGCTTCCTCAGGCTTCTACGTTTGCAGAGATGAATTTAAGTCATCCTCTTAATCAAGAGAAGAACGAGCTCGATAAGTCACTCTGGTCGATGAGCTCGAGTCAGCCGCTTGAACAGTAAAAACCTTCATAAACATTTATTTTATTAACTCAAAGCAAAAAAAAAAAAAAAAAAAAGTATTTTGCGTACTGTTGATTTGTCATCTAATTTAATCATTTTATTTCAGTCTGCCACTCAACTCTTATATATTTATAAATATAACTTCAATTTTAACATGCAGTTTATCTTAGCTTTGCATTTTACATCATGATATTTTTTTTATATTATATGAAAACTTTGGGTCATCTAAATGTAAAAAAAAAAAAAGATACAAGTGTTAGATATGTAAATACATAGGAATTGGGTGGTATGTATGCAAATATAGAATCAGTAAGCTAATCCTTCAAATTAGGTGTCCTAATAGCACTTAATTAACCATAGAGTAGCCTCAATATATAAAATATATTATTAGTGATATGATAAAAAGATTTTGCAGGATATATCGTAAGAACTCATGGATTTAATTATTAAGAAGATATTAGAAACGAGCAGATCAAATATAAAACGTGTGAAATAAAATTCATGACAAAATAACTATAAAACAACTCAGCTCAAATTTAGTATTAATTTTTTTTATAAAAAAATGGAAAAATATAACTGTATTAACTTATACTGGACGCTTCTGCCATCTCCATCAATATATATATACATATATAGATATACATATATATTATTTGTCCCATGCCTTACACGGAATTATCTATAATTGGTATATTAAATGCATGTTAATCCAGATGTTGATTTTTTTAATTAATTGGATTACTCTGTTCAAATAAAAATTTTTTCTTAATAATTATATTGGGCTATTTTAGTCTCATTTTTTAGTAATGTCAAAATAGTCCCTACAATTTTAAAATTTAGCTATAGTAG
>NEWO01000098.1:2824860-2853295 GCA_003013225.1 Phalaenopsis aphrodite
ACTCATTTAGAGCTCCGATTTCAGCAAGCTTATAGTAAAACTGGCCGGCTCGATGAAACAAACCTAATTATATTAAAGTCATTCCAATCCGAGTCAAATCAAGCACAGATCAAGTCATTAAATCATTATTGAAAGACTTTCAACATATTTGGAGAATCAAACGATTGTCGAATTTGACAAGTTTATATTCTACTCGAGCGGATCGACAAGACAAATCCAACGAGCCCAAGATTGCACAATTTCGATATTGTTAAGGCACTCAAATGTCCATTAAACGTTGTTTGATTGTAGAAAGCTATTTGGACCATCCAATTAAGGTGGATTCATATTCATGCATTAATGATACTCAGAATACCATAAATAGAGCCCCACCCCTCACATAAGGGAAATGACTTGAAACTTCAAAAAGAACTGGAAGCTCTAAGAAGAACTTGAAGTCCAGCACCATCCCGACCGTCATCGAACATCGCTGATCGCCATCAAACACCAACGGTCATCGTCAACACCCGTCGATCATCGCCAGCCACTATCGACCGTTACCGTTAATCACCACCAATCATCGTTGATTACCACTAACCAGATGCTGTGAATCATCGTCGTGGGACATAAGCTCATCACTAAGGTCCATGTGTCAACAATGACCAATGTGATTCACAGCTCGTGCAGCCCATGACTTTGATCCCTGCGGCCTATGGACGTCATTCATTCTTGTCCCTATCGACTACAGGGTTAATAACTCGTGCAGCTCCTTACTTCGGCCACCACAACCTACGAACGTCATTCATATTCACCCCTACAACATTCGGGGTTCATAGATCGTGCAGCTCCTGACTCCAGCCCCCACGTCCTACGGGCGTCATTCATACTCGCCCCTACGACCTACCTGGTTCATAGCTCATGCGGCTGCCGACTCTGTTCCTCACAGCCTACGGACGTCATTCATACTTGCCCCTACGACCTACATGGTTCACAGCTCGTGCAGCTCCCGAATCCGACCTCGACGGCTTACGAAGGTCAGACTCGCCCCTACGACCTACGGGGTTCACAACTCCTGCAGCTCTAGACTGAGTATGGTTTCTAATCTTGAAAACAATTTGGTATATGATTCTAGCTCCCGACTCTGGCCCCGACTGCCTATGGACGTCATTCGTAGTTGTCACTACGACCTATGTGGTCCACAGCTCTCGTAACTGCTTACTACGATTTATTTTACTAATCAACGATTTTGAAGCAATCATCTACAATACTCACGACGAACTACTGCCTTCACAACAATCAACAATGACCCCTGCAACCTGCTGTCACTAAGAACTGCAACTAAATTATTGTTATACAACTTTATAATTCCATATTTCCAAATTCAGGAGAAGAATGAACATGTGCGCTCGTTATTCATAGTGGATTATTTCAACTAAGCTAGATCCTATGATTTTTCCCCCTTTCAAGGGTTTTCCACGTAAAAAGTAGAGGTGTCTCCTCCTGCTTCCTTCTCTTCCGTTATCTGTGCGTGTTGAATTATCTTGCAATGCTGAGACGATAATCCATTACTCTACCGCAGTAAATTTTCTGGCACGAATCTTTATTCAATTATGCAAATTTGAACTTTATGATATAGAAATAAAGCTGTTATTTTGGCATATTTTCTCAATAACATTAAACCACCGAAAATCAAAGACCATATAATTACAATTTAAACCCTAAAAGAAAAACCTATATTTAAATTTCTATATATAAATGCAGTATTTAATCCCCGTATCCAGCTTTGATTTGCTACTGCCTCCCCATATTTAGCACTCCCTCTTGCCATTTTAAACCTGTTCCCAGCTTAACGTAAAACCTGCTAAGCTTACCTGCGCAGTTCATGACACGTGTGGGGGCGCGCGAGTAAACCCCATCGCCATCCCGACGTGGCGCCCCGTATCCTGCGCTATAACTCTAAAGTCTAAATAAAAGAAATTTGCAAAAAACTTAGTATTATTTTTACAAATCAACCCTCCATCGCCAACGAACACTTGGTCTATTTATCCACCGTCCATTCAGCACGGCATAGTTCGAAATATCTAACCCACTTTCCAACCCCTACTCCTAAGTTTCCACGTGGTAAAAGCAGGTCATGTCAGGGTCACGTTGAACCAGGTGTTCATAGGATTTTATTCGCACGTGCCAGGACGAATATCGAAATATTTAAAAGTTCTGAGCTTAAAACGAAAACTTACCAGATTCTTGTTTTAGTACATTAATTTAAAATTGCGGCAGCAATATTAGGGGTAATCCGCAATTAGCTCCGTGCAATAAAATGAAAACCCTAGCGGCAAGTCCAGGGCCAGAATGAGATCTTGGCCGCTGGATATTCGATCCAACGGTGAAGATCTTCCTACAGCATCTGCTTATCAGGCTCCGACCGGTGCTTTTGTGCTGGTCCGCCCTCTACTCTCTCGCACCCACTCTTCTCTTGCTTCTTTGTTCTGTATCGTTCTCCGTTATTTCTGCTCGTTGCCAGGAGGTCTCAAGTACATAAATGGCTGAAAAAATCGCCGATCATCGTTTGGTTTGAGCTTAGAGCTAAAAAGTTTGCGGCTTTAGTAGCTGATACTGAGTTTTCCCCGATTTAATCGAGTGCGCCGCTAGCTGTGGCTGGTTTTGCCTTGCTTGAATGGCTGGCAACGGAGTTTCGGATTTAGGGTTTTGCTGTCGATTTAGTTAATACCATGGTTTTTGAGAAAAAAGTTCTTATCTTTTTGAATTTGGACAGGTGTTTGAACGCTCGGAGCTTTTTCAATCTATTAGATAGCACTTGTAAACTTGTTTTTTCTGAAGATATTTGTATTCTTATTTGATTTTGTAACTGAGAGCACGGTGAATATGCTATCTGAAATGGGGGTGAGGGCGATGATCGGCGCCGGTGGGGAGGGTTTTAGCGGCGAAGACCTCGGCAGGGAGCTGGGTCTTCTGCTGCGGGAGCAGCGGAGACAGGAGGCGAGCGATCGTGAAAGGGAGCTTAATATCTACCGTAGCGGCTCCGCGCCGCCTACTGTCGAGGGCTCATTGACGGCCATGGGAGGGCTGCTTGGTGTTGACGCCGATCGTGGAAGTGGGATCACGGAGGAGGATCTCCTATCTGATCCAGCTTATGTCTCATACTATTACTCCAATGTAAACCTGAACCCGAGGCTGCCGCCTCCTGTGCTGTCCAAGGAAGATTGGAGGTTTGCCAAGAGGGTCCAGGCTGGGAGCTCTGGACTAGGAGGAATTGGAGATAGGAGGAATCTTGGTAGGATTGAAGAAGGATGGAATAGATCATTGTTCTCCTTGCAGCCAGGTTTTGGTGCCAAGGATGATGAAGAAAATAAGACTGCACAAGGTTCCAGCGAGTGGTTGGATAATGGAGGAGATGGGTTGATTGGCTTGCCAGCTCTGTCTCTGGGCCGGCAGAAGAGTTTTGCTGATCTCTTTCAGGTGATATATGGCTGTAAAAATGCTTCATTGCTTCTACTGCTTCCCCAAACTCCCAACTTTACATTTATCATTCCCTTTATATGGGTTTTCTCTGCTTATGTAGAATCACTTTTGCTAAATGCTTATTGCACAACTGTTTTTCTTTGTAAACTGGTTTGAATGTGCTTGTGGCATGCAAACTATAGTTAATTATTTCATTATTCTCTTACTTCCATATGTTTAGTTTGATGTATGGCTTTTTATGAGATCTAATGGAGAGGGCTATGAATTGAGTAATTGACATGCTGCTTGCTGATTCAATTTTTCTTAGAATTGTTTTTAGATTCTGATTTTTTTCCTTTTTTCGCTGTGATGTTTGCTGCAACTACATTTGGAAGAAACCTAGTGCATATAATCTCATATTCTCATTCATATTTAGAAAAATAAATTACTAGCTAAGGAATGCTATATTTCATGTGATAATTGAGGGTTCCATAGTTTGGCTTTGCTGTTTTTTAGTTTTGGACATTGCTGTTTTAAGTTGGGTGCAAATTTCAGTTGATATTCTGACTTTCTTTTACTTTTAGTTTATTTTTACTTTTTTATATTATTATTGTAACATCTGGTAAAAGGTGACATTTATATGAATTTCGTGGCTAGCAATGAAATAATTGATAGAAATATGGCTTAGCAAATTATCTTTTTGAAATGCTGATAGCCATCATATTTCAGATTTATCTTAAGCATTTATATGTTTCTTTAGATGAATAGGCTTAAGGGAATGGAGAAACATCAATTGGTTTAGGACATTGATTAAATACATTTGAGATAGCAACCTTTACATCACACTCACAAAAAAGTGTTATATTAGTAAATTTTTAAATTAAGGTGTTAGATATTTAAATACATAAGAATCATGTGATATGTATGTAAAATTTGCTCCCTTATATTGTCTGAAACAGTTGGGTAAGCGTGTCATGTTTAAGATATTCAAGTCAACGAAATTTCTGTAGGCAATTTAAAAGCTTTGTTATATCAGTGGTATACGATGTTGTCAATAGTATTTTTATAAGCAATTTAAATGCTCCGTTATATCATTAATATATACCTTTTATGAAACAATCTTAATTAATAATTAGTAAAGTGAATGCTGTTTACATTTATTAGGTTCCTTGTTTTTCACTTGACAAATCTATTCCCACTCCACCACCCTAATTTTTTGTGCTTATTGGAAACAGTGAACAAATTAATGATCTGATCAAGTTTAATTAGCTTCATTATGTACTTTGTTTTTGTAAATTTTCAATTTCAATTATGCTGAGACATGCTCATTTAACTTGGAATTGTTCTCTTAAAATTGTTTGTATTATGAATCACCTTTTGTTGGTACATTTTACATTTTATTATATTGGCACAGCTGTTGTGAGTTTGTTTTTCTTTGGACATGTGCAATAAAATGTTTGGGATATGTGATGTTGGTGGGCTTAAATTATGATTTTGTTGTTAAGAATGGGTTATATATTGTTTGGTTTTTCAGTCGTCTAGGTGATGCAGTAATTAAGTAGTTCCCATAGCTTTCATGGTTGAATCTTGTAGCTTCATGCAGGCTTTTACCATACTGAATTATATATGAGTGTGACATTTGAAACAAATCAATTGCAGAGGAAGTCAACTTTTTAGCTTAGTACCTTTTTTAATATTTAATATTACAGTTTTTTTGCGGCATTTTTTTTAATATTTTCATGTTTTTATCAGGATGACCAGGCTCAAAGAGTTTCAGTGTCAGGCCATCCATCTCGCCCTACAAGTCGGAATGCCTTTGATGATTGTGTGGAGCCATTAAGGTCTGGTGAAGTTCATCTTCTTGACGGCCTTAGAGCTGGAAACAATGTTCAAAGTGTCATGGTTCCTCAAAACAATGTTGCATCACCATCCCCTACTTTTGCTTCCGTTGTGGGTTCATCTCTATCAAGAAGCAATACACCTGATCCTCAGCTGGCAGCAAGGGCTCCTAGTCCTCGCCTTCCTCCTGTAGGTGTCAAGATAGTAAGTAGCGATAAGAAAATAAATAGTAGCTCGAGCACTTTAGATAGGACGGCATCTGCCATAGTTGATTCAGATGATCTCATGTCTGCTTTATCTGGCATTAATATTTCAAACAGTGCGGCAATAGATGAAAGTAGGCAGTTCAGTCTGCAAAAGGAAACCGATGATCATCAGAGGTTTCTCTTTGATCTGCAAGGCGGTCAAAATAATATTAAACCATCTTTCATGCAATATTCTGGCTCAGAACAAATAGATTTGTCTTCTGTTCGTCAATCAACCAAGAATTCATTTCCTGGTGTTGCTAGAAACTCTACCAGCCTTCCTGATTTTAATAACGCCATCTTGAGATCTACACAGCATGTTGAAATGCAGAAGAGTTCTCGTCCTTCTAATAACTCTTCGCAAAAGGGAACTTCTTCCAACATTCGAAGTCCAGGTGGCTCTCCTGTTCACTATTCCAGGAACTCAGATGGCAGTGCTAATCCTTCTTTTACAACATATGGACTGAATGGATATTCACTAAATTCATTACCTTCAATGATGACCAATCACGTTGGTGCGAGCAATTTACCACCTCTGTTTGAGAGTGCAGCGGTGGCATCTGGACTTGGATCACCTTCTATTGATGCTATGGTTCTTGGAGGCGGTTTTTCTTCATCATCAAATTTTAGCGGAACAGCGGATTTGCAAAATCTCAATAAAATTGGTAGTCATGCAGCAACTTCTGCTCTTCAGATGCCTCTTGATCCGCTTTATATTCAGTACTTGAGTGCAGCACAAGCTGCTGCAACTAATTTCAATGATCCTTCTTTGGAGAGGGGCTTCATGGGTAATTCTTATGCAGATTCGCTTGGTGCCCAAAAAGCATATCTTGGGGCATTGCTTCAACAACAGAAACAGTTTGGAATGCCATTTCTTGGTAAGTCTGGCTATTATGGCAGTCCTTTTGGTCTTGGTATGTCCTATCAGGGAAGTCCTTTCGCAAGCCCTATTCTCCCAGCTTCTCCTGTTGGATCTGGTAGCCCTTTGAGGCATGGTGAGCGGAGCAATATGCATCTTTCTTCGGGCATGAGAAACTTAGTTGGTGGTGTCATGGGTTCTTGGCATTTGGATGGTGGTGGGAACATTCATGATGGCTTTGCTTCCTCTCTTCTGGAGGAGTTTAAGAACAACAAGACTAAGTGTTATGAGCTTTCAGATATCGCTGGTCATGTAGTTGAGTTCAGGTACCCATTGATGATCGTTTAAGCTGTATTTTGTGCTATATTGTGTTGATGAGCTTTAGATTATTTATCCATTATTCTGTTCTAGTCTTCTAGAGGTGAGACTGTTATTGTTTATGTGTTCTTTGAAGGTTTTTCATTTTTGACAGAATAAAGGAATTGGAACTTAGTCTCAAATTGATGATTTTGTTGTGATATGCATAATAAATTGTTTGAAATATTTCAATTTTCAATGCTATTAGCAACAACTTGAATTGTATATTAAAATTTCTGAGGATAGCATTATAAATTGCGTAAAAAAGTTTAAATTTTTAGTTTTATTACCACCATGTAGATCTATGCTGTAGTAGCTGGTATTATTATATTTATGCCATTAGTACAGCTCATTTAAGAAGTGCTTCTTTGATGTTCCCTGCACTCAAGGTTTATGGTTTTCCATGAGAATTTTTATAATGCTTCAGTTATATTCTGGCTGGTGGCTACCGTTTTCGTTTATCTTTGAATGTTTTAGCCATTCTACTCTAGCTTCCTTCAGTTACTTTTGTATCATCATTGACGTTGAGTTTTTATATTTCAGTGCCGACCAGTATGGGAGTCGATTCATACAACAGAAACTAGAAACTGCCACGGCTAAAGAGAAGGACATGGTTTTTGATGAAATCATGCCTCATGCTTTTTCTTTAATGACTGATGTATTTGGAAATTATGTGGTTCAGAAGGTTTAACCTTTTTTACTGTTGAAGAAACTTTTAGCTTGGTGATTTAAAATTGTTTTTTTTACCCTAGTCTTAACCATTCAAATAATTTTTATACATCAGTTTTTTGAACATGGATCTGCTGCTCAGAGAAGTGAGCTGGCTGATCAGCTTACAGGGCATGTATTGACTCTTAGTCTGCAGATGTATGGATGCCGAGTGATTCAGAAGGTATATTTGTTCCTATCAAATGTTTGAAATTTATAATTATTCACTTTTTAATCACATTCAGATAGTTATTATTTTTGTAGCTTTAATTTATTGCTGATATTAAATCAATCTTGGTATTAGCATTATAGTTTTGTCGTCAAACTTAATTATATCATGTTTACGGAGTAAATGCATTAAAAGAACTACTTCAGAAAGAGGAGCACTGTGGAGCTGCGCCTTTACTCCAGCACTTAGCATTCAGCTAACATTTTTTATACATGGAAGCATTTAGCAAAACATAAAAAAGACACCTTTTGGTACTTTTGATTTTAAATTGTATTTTTGCTATGTACTCCACCATGATGTGAAGTTGTAAACCATTTATCATTTTTTTTTCAACATTTTCCCTCTAGTTTTTCATAAAAACAGAAAAAAAAGCTTATATAAGTCGCGATTGAAATCATTTGTCCACATGAAAGGCAACAAATCACTTTCCATTTTGTTGGTACACTTATTAATTTTTTTTAATGTATTTTTGCTCATATATGAAATAAACAATGTGAACCGCACTGTTCTTGGTTTGATGATACTATGTTATATTATTCTAGTAATTCCCCCCCCTCTCTCTCTCTCTCTCTCTTTGAGTGTGTGTCTAAATATATTTATATGTGTATCAATTTATGTATGTATGTAATTAGTTCTTAGAGACAAATTTTTTATGTCAGAGTAAATGAACCTTTTAGGTATTTTGGGCGTTGGCATTGTACTGGTCATTTTGACCTAATATCTATTTCAGAGTGAGCGCCGTTTGCATTTTACTGAGTCTTTTGTCTTATATTGAGTAATTATGTTAAATGATTGGCTCTTAAGTGGGGAATTCCTTTGATGAAAATTTGTTAGCTAATTACTTTTAATCCTTACTAACGTGGGCGCATTAGTTTTAGTTATCATTTATAAGTTCTTCTGCTGTCTGTTAAAGCAATCATTGTGAGCATTTGGGCTGTTTTAGTCTTGGTGTTCAACGCATTTTGACTTTTTATTTGGTCTCCATTCCAACTCATGTTCTTAATTTCTGTCACAATGTAAACAAAATGATTTAATGCTTTTAACAATATGTTAGTAGATAGAATTTCTAATAAACTTTAGCGGATAAAATAAGGTTGCATCAATTTTAATGATTTCATTTGATAAATTTTTTGCGTTGTATTTTGAACATCCTAACCCTTTTTTTTCTGAATATTTATTGGAAAAATTTCAGCAGCCTTTCATATCAATTTGTCTGTAGTCCCAATTTGAATAACTAGGGAAAGATTTTAAAAAACCTGCATGTATAACATGGTTCTTTTTGCATTGAAGTTGTTGCTGATTTGCATCCGGTATTTGTATAGTGGTCTACGCTCATCAGATTAAATGATTATTGTATTATTCTGTATCTTCTTTTAAGCATTATTTTTACTCCGTTTTCTGTCTCATACTTCAGGCAATAGAAGTTGTTGATTTGGATCAACAGACTAAAATGGTTAAAGAGCTTGATGGCCATATAATGCGATGCGTGCGTGATCAAAATGGGAACCATGTTATTCAAAAATGTATCGAGTGCATTCCTCAAGATGCAATTCAATTCATTGTTTCCACTTTTTATGATCAAGTGGTGGCATTATCCACCCATCCATATGGTTGTCGTGTCATACAGGTCCTCTATCATCTTTAATATGTTGCATAACTTGATGCATTGTTCTTCCTTTTTTTATGTTAGCTCAATTTCATTTAAATTTTACAGAGAGTATTGGAGCACTGTGATGATCCTAAAACACAACAGATCATGATGGATGAGATTTTAGATAGTGTATGCATGCTAGCGCAAGATCAGTATGGCAATTATGTTGTTCAGGTTCGTTTTATGTAAAATCTTATGGCTTTTTCACTGCAAAAATTGCTTTAGTTTTGCTATTTGCATCTTTTAAAAGGAAAGTGTTGCCATGCCTTTTCTTGCTTGTCTGCTTGGTTTGTATTTGATTTGGTTTTGTTGATTATCTTAAAAATTTTCACCTAAACATTTAAGTTGATCATGACCTGTTAAGCCCTTCTGACATGGTATTAATTTTAACAGCATGTTTTGGAGCATGGAAAGCCTCATGAACGATCTGCTATAATTCAAAAGTTAGCTGGTCAAATAGTTCAGATGAGCCAACAGAAGTTCGCTTCAAATGTTGTCGAGAAGTGCTTAACCTTTGGTGGTGCGGAAGAACGGCAGTTATTGGTGAATGAGATGCTTGGTACTACTGAGGAAAATGAGCCCCTACAGGCATGTTTTGCTGACTTTCAGCAGATTTAAATACCTTTTTAGTCTTTTAAAGCATATTTTCTCAATCCTGATTGAAAGTGCTTTGTTTTATATGCTGTATTCTCTGCTGCTCTTTTCCGATTGACATTGATCGTTTATTGTGATTTTTTTCTCTTATGCAATAATCTTTGCGAAGCTTTATCAAATGCCCGATCTAAGTTTGTTCTTTGTTTTTTATCCAAGTTTTCGTTAGTTTAGTGGCAGGGCGGTGTATTCCATACTCTGATTAACTTATTTCCATCTTTCTACCCCAATTGGAATTAAACTTTGGCGAGAAGCTGAGTAGGCTTTACTTTGTCTCGATGAAGTGGCATGCTTTAATGCTAGATTTTAATTTATTTATTTATTTTTTTTAATGTGGTATGTAGAGTTTTCTTAGTTTTCATGACTTCTACATCATTGGATAGACACTTAAATTTGTCCATGTTTCTTCAATATACTGTTGACATAACCATTTTTCTAATGTGATTCAGCACTTGTTTAGATTTACTTTGCACTTTGCACTGAGTGCTCTCACTTGTTTCATATAGTACAGATGGGAAACATGATATCGATTTGAAAAGCCTTCTCTTTGGCACGAAATCTAACCTACCATATGCTTTTTTCTCACTTTTTTAGGAATTTGACTCTACTATATTATTGGAAAAATAACATCTATAACTTCAAATTTTTATGTATTTACATATTTAACACCTAAAGTTTATTATTACATTTATAACACTGGTGTTATAAGCCTATGCATGAGAAGGTATATTTCACTTTTAAATGGTTTGTGATTGTGTTTTTATATTAATGAATTGAATTTTATGTATAAATATGGCAATATAGGTGTTTGATATTTAATTAGATAAGAATCAGGTATGAAAATGCCCCTTTATCATTTGATGTAACATTCATTTTTGTGGATCCGAGAAGTATTTTATGAAACTTCCTATTTCCATGCATGGTTCCTGTGTAGTTGGTTTTATATCAGATAATGAAAGAGATAATTTGCTATGATATACTCCTTATGCGTTCTGGATGGATCATGGTTTTTGGAAAGTAGAATAGAGTTTGTCTTGACTATTTCTTTAAAGATCTCCCCGTTAATTTGAAGATGAATCTCTGAGGTTTTCCATAGTGCAACTAGTGGCTTCTTAATATTTAGACAACGAAGTTGATTCGAGCTCACCGAAGGAGAAGATTAAGAGAAGTACCTTTGATTCAGTTCATTCTACAATTAAAACATGCAAGCCCGGAGCCCCTTCTTATACATATAAGTTCACAAAGATTAATATCAATTATATGAATTCACATCTACTTCTTAATAGCGTAATATTTGAACCATATGCTATCTAAAAGTTACTAATTTCATTTTGAATAAATTTAAATTTTCTAATTGAAATTAATTAATAAAACCTCTATGGTTTACAATGGTTGGCATTTGAAGGGCTTTTTCGGCTACTGGGATTTACAACACTGCTACATCAAAGGGTTAGTGAAAACTCTGATTTTTATTATTTTGCGCTTTGAAAGTGGTTTCTATTATAATGGATTTGTAAGCTCTCCTATCCCGTGAATCTTCACATACATTTATCAATTAATATAAAGATTGGTCTCTCTTTTTGCTCATGACCAAACCTTCAACACAAGTGTCCATAGTATTTCTTAAACTTAAACCGATTGTATATTTCTTTTATATTTAGCACTTTAATGATTATAAGTTCTCGTTTTTTTGGATAGAGCTTTATCATGCACACCCATGTATATTCAATATCCAAAAACCAACCTTCCAAGATTAATATTATAAAGATAAAGCTTGATCACATGCGTCTTCTCTTTTAACTAATTTTTTCTCTTCTTAAATTGTCTTATTTCTTCAGTTGTGATTACAGTTATTTTTCGGGATGGAATTGCTCAAATGAGTGCTATATGTGTACAATCTAAAATGGTCGTCTTTACCAATTTCAAGATTTATGAAGCACTAATATAAACCTTATTTTTTTTAACTGTCAAAATGTCCAAATGTGTCAAGATTAGAAGATGCTTAAAGCGCTCACTGTTTAGTCTTTATTTTTGAGTTTACTAAGCCTTTGTATTAATAAGTCCTTTTTTTTTCTGAAGCCCCATCATATATGAAGCTAAATCAGCAAGCTTTGAATTATTCCAATCTCTCCATACTGAAAATGAAAGCTATCCATCAATTGTTTCCCAGCACAAAGATATATGCCTCAGATGCTTTATTTATTTATTTTTTGTTTTTTTGGTGTTTTCAGGCAATGATGAAAGACCAGTTTGCGAACTATGTTGTACAGAAAGTGCTGGAGACGTGTGACGATCAGCAACGGGAACTTATTCTTTCGCGAATTAAGGTCCATCTGAATGCACTGAAAAAATATACCTATGGGAAGCACATAGTTGCACGCGTAGAGAAACTTGTTGCCGCCGGAGGTAGCACATTTTCTTCTTTGGATACCTATAAAATTTATTAATATTTTCTGTTGACATGAATCATTCCAGAACATATTCAAATTTATGTCAGGGAATAGATGAAATTTAATTCAAACATGAAGAGCGAAAAAAATAAAAAAATAGAAAAGAAGATCAACTCAAACAAACAGAATTTAATATCTGATTTGATTGTGGAGAGTTAAATTTGTAGTCTCTCTGATAGTATGTTAAGAAGACTCCTTTTTTATGAAGAAACACTCTGAAGCTATCAAAAATATAATAAAAATTTTCAAAATCTGGTTTTTCAGAAAGATTAGTGCGTCTCATTTCAGGATAATGCAAGTCGTCTATGTTCTAATAATTTGTTGAATTTGGTTTGGTTGCAGAGAGGAGAATTGGACTTCAGCCATCTTACACATAAAGGATAAGGAAGTTGTACAGCTAACTGAGGCTAGTTTGAGCTCCCTCTTTCATCTTTCTGTTTAGGCTGTTCCAAGTTGATTGCAAATAAATTAGTTATGTGTACTTAAAACTGTAAATTTCTGTAGTATGAGGTTTATTATAGTAGATGTTGAGGAAGATGAGGTCAACACTATCAAACAAATGACTGATAGCAGAGATATGTGTACAAGTTTAAGTTTAAGTTTAAGTTTAAGTTTAAGTTTAAGTTTGTGGATGTAAAGATGAGTTGAAGGAAGAAGAATGTACTAAAAAAGAGAGAACAAATGTTTTTAGAGTGACTGTAAAAATGTCTCCATGTGGAGAGAAGTTGAGTTTAGGCGAGGCTGGAATTTTCCTTAAACTGTCTTATTTTTATTTCATAGAACACTTTTTCTTTTCCATTATCTTCTCTCCAGCTTTATTCTGTTTCTTCTTCTACCACTGCACTTGTGTTTACAGATTCTATGGCCTTCTCTTGATTGATTCATAATTGCACTTTATTATGATTAATTGTTTCATGATTGGAATGTAGAAGTTATGATTATATTGTTTATTTTAATCTGTTGTGAAGTGCATAAACATGTTTATGCTGCACAGAGCACGGTTGATTGAGTTTACAGGGGATATGGTTATTCGTAGAGATTCATTCATGTTATGATTCACACTGAGACCTATAGAGGACAGTGAGGTAAATTTGTAATAGAATATACAATAAAAAGTTAAAAAATGAAAATTTAGAATATTCCAATCCAATTGTGATTTTATGAGATTGCAAGTCCCAACAGTTTTTCCTGTCCAAATTTCATGTAAAAAGGGGGGCATAATTATAATTAACCCAAAGCTTCACATTCTAATTATTCAGACAGAAGAATATCTTATTATTTTTTTAAACATTTGCACAAAAACATATTTACTTTTTCAAATTTCGTGTAGAGATTCTAAAATATAATTTTCTAAAAAAATTAAGAGAAAATATTTATTGACATAATTTATCTTTGAAATTTATTTTCCTTAATATAAATTTTACATAATTTTTTTGCATTTATATATTTGACACCTAAATTTTCGTATATACACACAGCTCTCTAATTTTTACAAAAAAGTAATTATTACTAACTTTTTAATCTATAAATTAATCAAACCAGAATGTTATAAATGTAAATATTAAATTATAGGTGTTAGATGTGTAAACTCAAAAGAATTAGGTGATTTACCTTTTCGTTGTATTGATTGATCGAAAAAGGCAAAATAGTAAACCCCTTCTGCAGAAATATTTCGGAAGCCGATAAGCTTTCTACCATCCTCAGCTCTGCTGCTTCTATGCAAATTCTAAGCCCTCATCTTCCTCCTCGCTATCCCGCTTCCTCCTCTTCTCTTCCCCTTACTAACCGTTTTTATAATCCTAATTGCTCCGTGTACCTGCCCCAACGCACTACTTCGTCTCTTCTCTCCCTTGCTTCGTATGGCCGCGATGGGCTTTGCTCCTCAAAAGGAAGAGGCGGTACCTGTTTGAGAGCGAGCCGGAGGGAATCGCCTTACGAGGTGTTGGGCGTCTCTTTCTCTGCCACTCCGGAGGAGATCAAGAAGGCTTACAGAAGACTCGCCCTGAAATACCACCCTGACGTTAACAAGCAGGTGAGCGTTACTTTATATCTATGGAGCTTCTCTCTGTTTTTTAAGCCGCGGTTGGTTTCCGCTCTTGTCTTTCTGGTAAAAATTCGAGCTTTTTGATGGTTGGGTGAAATATATTGCTGAATGTTGATTTTGGAACAGCCGAATGCGCAGGAGAAGTTCATGCGGATAAAGCATGCGTATACTACTTTATTAGGATCAGGAACTCAGTCAAAGTTTGGTTATTCCACAAGTAAACGTGAAAATCAAACAAGTCGGCAGGCTGCTTCCCACGAAGAAGAGTTTTATGGGCTAGGTATGGAGTTTGTTATCTTATTTCCTTAAAAAAATGTCCACTTCGCACTTCACACCTCTTTTTAGGAAGATTTACATAAATACAACGGAATTCTTATGCAATAAACTTCAATTTTTACATAAATTCCGCGGCAACTTGTAAATTTCACTTTTTATTTTTAATGCATAGAAAAGGTGGGATGTATGCATGTATTTAAAAATTGAAGTTTGTGTGTTCGATTTGTATATGCAGAAGAATTCCGTGGTATGTGTGTAAAAGCCCCTTTTTTCTGTTATTTTTTTTTTCTATCGAATTTTAAAAAGATTGAAGATGGTGGATGGATGAGTGTGGAGCGTGAAATGGCATGGGACAAAAGGATATTGGCTATCATTTTGATACGGAAAATTTTTATAAAGGAGGGTAATGGATAATCTTTTGGGTAGTTTTGACTCTAAAGAACTGTATTGCTTGATCATGGGCAATCTCCCTGATAATCCTGTTACATCTCGAATCTCATACTAAATTCTATAGTGAATTATTCTATGTTCAATGAATGAAGCGTGAATTCAATTTGGTAGACTTAAATTATGATATGCTTAGTTATAACTGTACAACTATTGAAGCCACTTAATATAATCTTATTCTTTTAGTTGTTGAATATTAGCTTAAAATCTAAAGAATTTTTGGGATGGAACATGCGGGGCGTCTTCCCAGTGATTTGCTTACATTTTGACTGTCCGGCTAAATTTGGAGAGAACTTGAGCTATGGTCTATTAAGTTACAACTATATAACTAAAAGAGTTTGGTACGATCAATTTGTTGGCAATATTGTCATCATAAAACATGTTTTATGGACAATTCAAAATCATTTTTGTTCCTCAGTTAGCCAGCTGAGGCACTTTGTCAATCAAATTTTCTTTCATATGAGATTTTTCTAACAAAGGGAATTAATTTTTCTATTGATTATTAGAGGCTTGCTTTTTCTTGTTCTCCTCTTCCTATCTGGTTGATTCGAACAAATGGACTCCTCTTCAAAAGCTTTATTTCCTTGTGCAATGAAGAGAGTGAAGTGAGTTTGTATTGGTATTCCTTGAATCATTCCTAACGTTTGAAATAGTTGGGACATAAGATGAGGTATTTTATTAATTGTCATAGGGATGGGGTGTATGCTTAAAGGAATGATTCATGAGCCTTGTCAATTTACATTTTAAATATTTCCTAAGGAAAGGTATGATTAAAAATAAAATATAAAGAAATAAATTTGATATAAAGTTTAAATTTTAAAGTCCATAGTAATTTCATTCATATTTAAACTCCAAGTTGTATTAACACAAACATAAAGCATTAGTCAAGAATTTGATAGCCGAGTCTGAGATTGAGAGAACTAAATAAAATTTTATTATAAAAATATGTAAATATAAAACAAATAAACTAGCATCTAGGTTCCTAAGATCCCAAAAGCTTAAAGAATCATGCCATTGACATGCGTGCTTGCGATCAAGATGAGCGTCAGTGGAAATGAAATGGTCTTAATAGGTTGGTGAGAGAGCAAAGTTGATGAGGGAGATTAATCGAGCAAGTTATTGTGAGAGAGCATTGAGTGAACAAGTCAGAGAGTGGTTAATGAGCGAGTAGAGTGCTGTCTGAGTCAACTTATGTGTTTATTTTTTTTGTTTCTATTGGCTATAGCAATAACATTGAGAGTGCATAAGTTTTCTCTCTAAGTTGATAGTTTCATTGACTATTCTAAGAATTTAATTTATCTAAATTTTAACATGGGGTAATCACTCTTCTTACAAGTGTAAAAGGCGTGCTTCAAACATTCAAAGCGATGCTCTAGCCTATAATGCATACGCCCAAAAGTTCAAAAACTCCCTTAGTTTACCCCATGAAATTTTGGCCTGCTTAGCTCAATGGCAAGCTCTAAATGAGGCCTAAAACTTTCTTTTAAAACTCATGTCGTTATTCTTTAGATCTTATTTGGTATATGTCCTTTAATTCTATAGTGAGTTTCTCTCTCTGTTTAACTTTTAACCTACCATTCTTAATAAGGTTCTTATGATCTCCATGATCTAAATTCTGTCCATTGTTTCATCCTATTTCACTGTCTATTTTGTTGGGATTACTTGATGACCCAGCATCGTTCTCATATAATCATCATTATAAACCTTGTTCTATTTACCATATTCACTTTTGTACTTGACCAACAAACCTATATCTTTTGTATTTTTTGGATTAAATTACTCTTCTCTTTGGTATCTCGAAACTCTAGCTATTCCCCAAAGGAGATGTGGCAGAAACGCTGATTGAGATATAATCTTTGGCCATGTTCAGGTCATTTGATTAAAACTTTGTTGAGAGTGATGATTGATCAAGTAAATTGCCTTGGGGAAGTTTTTACTTGCTCTTTTTGCCCAACCTTCTAAAGTAATGGTTGTTACTTCCATTATTTCTCTAATTTAATCATCTAACATTTTAGCCTTCTTTGTTGGGTTACATATTTTTTTCTTTTAATATTCTCATTTCTTCCATCCATGTAAACACTTCTAAACATATATTCAAACACATTCAACTATTAAACTTTCGAGTAGTTTTTTAGGAGTTTTTGCTTCTCTACCGAACATCGTGCTAAACCTGAAACCTGTGGCTATATGCTTTGTAATTTGTAAACCTTTTATATGTCCTCATTACTTTTAAATTGTAAAAATATTATAGTTTTACATGGCACCTATATGGAATCCTGTTATTCAACTTTCCGAAAGCATCAAATATTTCTTACGCCTATCTTTCATACGTATTCATGCTTCAGAATCATTCATGTTTTATAGATCAATACTGTTATTTCTTTCTTGTCACTTTTAATTACCTGTAAAGTTTTAAGGATATGGAAGATGGATTAATAGCATCTCCTTATACTACACATTTAAATCTGCAGGTCAATTTCTGAGAGAAGTTCAAATAACAATAGGTAGTTTTTTTCGTCTTGGGATGTGTGCAAGCTAATTGTTTTTTACATAGTTTTGATTGACCTTGCAAATTTTCTTGTAGGAAATCGTTTTACTAAATAAAATGATTTTTATTTAATGCAGCGGACTTCTTCAAGGATTTGCAGATAGAGTTTCAGAATTGGGAAACAGGCATAAACTCACAGGAGAAACCTAAAAGCTTATGGGAGGAATTGGCGGTAAGTTTTATCTGCATGCTACTATTAGAGCCATACAAAATTGTGTTCGACTCGATAATTAGCCTGAGTTTAATTGATTGATTTTAGCTCGTTTACTTGGTGGCCAAATACACACATAACTCTGTTTGATTTTGATTAGCTAGCTCGTTTATATATAGATAAATGCACGTGTAGCATCAGCATGTATATTCTATAATTTATGTAAGACATTCAACTAAAAGTTTATGTTCGCGAATAACTTTTAAATAGTTGATGGGTAAATGAGGCAAATACAAACAAAAAAATTTTGGGGCAATTACATAAAGAGCAACTGATACATTGCTACTTATAAATCAAGCACTCTCTTTCATCCATTTCTGAAACTCTTACTCTAATATTAAAGTTCTTTCAACTTTATGTCAAAGTCTCAATGGTTTGATCGTGGCACGTGAAAATACACGGTTTGATAGTTCAAAAAATCACTTGGGCAGTGTCAAATCAATGTTTTGGGTGCTCTATATGTAATTATTCCAAAGTTTTTTTACTCGTTTGTTTATTGAGCCGAGTTGAACATTTATGCTCACTCCAGCTTTTTTGGTTTACTCTGTCGTCTTGATCCTTTTGAAGAGGAAATCTATTTCTAATACGATAGAATCATTGATCAATTAAAAAAATCGTCCAAAATGAAACATGCTATTGCATTCTTCCTTATATTGATTGTAGTGTTATTTAACAGGACATTGGGGAGGAGTTTGTTGAGTTCTTAGAAAAGGAGCTAAATATTAATGAATCTGGCGCTGAAGCAGAAGAAAATCCTTTCAGTGAGAAGTCTAAAAATGAGTTTAAAGCTGAAGAGAACAAGGAAATTAGCATTGAAGATAACATTGATGAGATAGAAGCTGCTCTCGATCAGTTAAAAAGGAATTTGGGACTCTAAAAGATTTTTTTCTCATCAGTTGCTTCTTCAACAACTATTGTCAGAAAAATATTCCATTATTGTTGGAAGACCTTTTATTTTATTTTATAAGAAAGTTTCATATGGAAGTGTAATGTTTTGTCTTTTTTTTTAAACATTTGTTCAGTTTAAAGTTGTATTTTTTGTACATTATTATTTAAATTTCTATCGAATAAAGCCTTTTATTTCTGGCAATGTAGATGAATTTGCCCAAATGCCAAATTTCATGAAGAGATAATTGGATTCTGCAGTGCTCAATCAATTGTTGTTTGGCATAGATTGTGTACGCCCAAAATATGTCGGCATGGATCTTGAAAAATCTTATGAACTACAAAACAAGCAAGGTTAAAGATGACCCACAAGATATAACATGTCACATTAACGTGAGCCTACTTGATCCCACAACCCAAAATAATTAAAATTTAATTTAATTAATCAGATAAACCTGGTTGACTCGAGGGCCATCGATCCTAGAGGTAACCGTGCTAGAGACTTTTTATTTTTTTTTTCTATTTATTTATTTATTCGTGTATTTATTTATAACTAAAATATGTTGAGACGTCCTTATTCAAGTAGGGACAAATATAATTTATACTCGTTTTGTTTATAAATAGGAGAACATTTCTATAATAAAGAACTAATGAATCATTCAGGCTAATGTAGTATCATTTCCACTCTATTGTTTTCTCTCTCTTTTACTTTCTCATGTCCTACGCTTTATTCTTAGGGTTTGTTTTACGAGATAAATATTAAAATTCAGAAAAAAATTTAAATAAATTTGTAGGTGTTATTGTTAAGAAAGTGTGGATTGTTATTTAGTATAGATGGATATATTGAACGACATTTCGTGTGCTACGTTCACCAAAAATAGGATTGTCATTGTCATTTAAAAAGATGTGACATCAACAAATCTGTTTAAACAAGGCACTATTTCTATCTAAAAAAATTGAAATTTATTTTTGATAAATTTTATAAATGGCAAATTATTTTAAAATAAATATATAATTAAATAAAATTTTATTTATTTTGAAAGAAATTTAATAATATAAAATTTATTATATTAAAAAGTAATAAAAAATATTTTAATACAAATTTGCTCCCATGCAATCAATCTTCGTAAGGGTGGTAGTCGGGAATAAAAACCTACAGCCCCGAGAATCCGCTCCCTCCATGTCGTCGGATTGAATCTCTCAGCTCTCTCGCATCTCTCTTTCTCGGCTTTACCCTCTCTTCTTCTCCGGCCGGGTAAAGCATTTTTTTTTTTAATAATTCTCTGCCTCTGGTTTCTTCTGTTTCACTTTCTTGTTCTTTGATTGAGAAAATGAGCATGTGGAGGAGCAAGATAGAGCTTCTTCAGTGGAACATATGTGTTCAGCATAATTGATCTGATTCTTTCATCTTCTTCTATCTGCCTTTTTTGTTTAACCCATTTAAGTTGAAATAAAATTATTGTTACAAATCCTCACTGATGGAGAACCGTTTCACCAATCTATCTGCCTGGATAAAATTGACATCCAAATCGTCTTCTTGATCGGAAATACTAACTCCACTTGAATCAAACCTGCATTATCCTAGCTAGGTCAAGCCTACCCGCGAGCTATCGAATCATAGATAAAAAAAATTTTACATGGATCGTCCATAGAAAGCCTTGCCGAGAATCCAATGTTTTTTTCTTCATAGAATCATGAGTAATCAATCCAATGTTTTTTCTCCAGAGAATCATCAGAGTTAATCGGGTTTAATGAATCTGCTATCAGTAAAGCTTATCATGTTTAATGAATCTCCTGATGATGTTAAAGATAAGGCTGTAGTAAGTAGAGGAAACAACATCAGATTTTCATCAATATAAGGCTTATGCAGGTCAAGTCATCCTTGCACACTACTTCACTACTATTGAAGTCAAGTTGAGTACTCCGGTTGAGTTTAAAAATGGTCAAGTTGAGTTGTGGATCACCCAGATTGAGTCGGCAACCACTTTAATCAAGTCAACAAGTAGGTTTGATCGGTCTATCTTTTGATTAACCACTCTAATATTGGTTGGATTGAATCAACCCAATCAGCAAATTATTATCTTTCTAGAAGAAAGATTTCAAGTCATTACATTGACGATGATATTGCTTCTAGATGTAATATTAGGCGATTTAAAATGTAGAAGTGCCTGAAGAATCTTATTCGACTATGGGATATCATGTACGTTTGAAATTTATGAAAATTTAATACAATGATGCCATATAGATTTAAGTGTCGGAAGTAACAAGCTGTTGATATGTGTGTTGAGCATGATAAAATGGAAAGATTAAGATGGATGTGTGATCAAACTTGAAAGAATAAATTATTGACTGATTATATTAGAAGAATGGTTGTAGTGCCACAAATTTAAGATAATATAAATGAAATTTGACACAAACTCTTTGACATGCACAATAAATGATAGATAATGTTCCTTTTAGATGATGAGTAGATAAAATAAATGTCTTAGTATTATGAAGAAGTGTTAACCCTAAGATAACATGGATAAATATTGTTTAAAATGTGTTGTGAATAATATGTTTAATACTGCATGTAACACTCAGTAAGAAGGAATGGAAAGTCAAGATTCACGAAGTCAACCCCAAATAGTTCAGATAAAGGCTAATGATAAAAATGATGAAGTTGCAATGTGCAGTTTAAGCTTTACAATTAAAAAAAAAAAATCAAATTTTTATCTTGAAACTTCATGGATTATTGTTGCCCTTGTCTCAAATATAGTCATTTTTTGGGCATGGAGTGTAGATATTTATGTATCCATTTATGTGTAGAATGATTTAAGCTAACATTCCATCTGCATTTTCATTTTTCCATCTCTATCTTTTTTGTAGTTTTCTGGCTCAAGCTATGCTGCAATATATTGTGAGGAGAGCTGCCTCAAGAGCAACAACCATTACTACGAAACAAAAATCTGCTGTTTTAGCTGATATCAGTTGTAGTAGCAGTGATATGGCAGTTTTACAGGTAAAGTTCTATGGAACCATTGGAGTGGATGAGCCTCACTGCAGCCAAGTTGCTCGGCAGATGATTCAGTATGCTCTTAGGCATGCTAGGTCTCAGAAATCAGGCATGTTTAGATTCGAGATTGCTTCTTTTTATCCCCGTTTTCCTCTTTTGACTGGTCACATAGGAATTAGGTTTAGGATTTCATATATATTTGTATTTCTTCTGCAGGAGATTCATACACACAATCACTAATGGTACTGGAGCAAGGGATTTCCAACTTAAGAGGAGGAGATTCCACCGAGGATGCATTGGGGATGCTTATGCTTGCAATGTCTACTTTACTTTATGAAAGGTTCTTTTCTCCTTCATTTCTTTGCTTAGATTTTTTGTATCTACTATTTGTCCTTCATTTTATTATCATACTTAGCCTTTACTATGGGACAAGATTATTGTATGTTTTACTACAATACTGAAAAGATTTTAGGTGCATTAGCTTAGAAATCTAAAATCTACTGAATGTGGGTGTAGAGGCGAGCTTCAAGATTCCATAGAAAAGCTTCAGATGGTTCATGATTTGGACGGTGCGTCTCTTGCCATAAAAGGTAACTAAAGCTTACCTCGTATAAACGAGATTATTTATTGCATGATTTTATTTTCTTTTTGATTGATCATTTCACATGTTTACATTGACCCACTAAATTGCTATAGATTGCGGTCTCTTAGGCCTTTTTGTGCGGGTGTATGATAAGTATTGGGCTTTGGATTCAATTCGGCTAAAAGAAGATTGAACCTAATTAAAGATTGGTTAGCCGATTGGTCGAAAGCCAAGACTTGAGGCTAACTTGACTTGGTGCACCATTGCACAACTTAATTTTAAATAATAGAAATATGGGTCACGTTGGGTCAACATCAACGATGTAGATAGAGTCAGATAGAGAAAGTTGGGTGAGAGGAAGCAATGAACAAAGAAGACTGGGACCAATGTAACAGCTTTGATTTAGCCAAAAATGAATAGTAATAATCACTTTATTGCGTGTTTCTCTACCTCTTTTTGTCTGGGTGGTTGGGACCAGAAGATGATGATTTCTCTTAGCCTCAAAGATTTGTTATGAGACTTAGACCACTTTAGGCTGATATCCCTGGTTGCGCCATTGTGCTTCTGAGCGACCACCCACCAATGATAGGATTGAAGATAGATGTCGCAGGGAGTTGGAAAAGAATTCGTGCAGAAATGGGGATAAATTTAGGAAGGGGAGGGGATAGGAAAACAAAAAACTTTTGGACTTGTAAATTACTATTTAGAAGAGAAAATTAACCCTGTTCGAATTGGTTTTGAGTCTATGGGTTGGACTGTTATGTGAGCTGGACGTTAACCCTTTTGTCGCAAATGACTTAGAAATATAAAGAGAATGTATAAGAAAAATATACTTTTCCTAAAACATATAATGTCACTTTGTTAAAGAAGGCACTAAATTTTATTTCTTCTTGAAATGATGCGCAGTTGCAGCACGGGAAGCTCTGATAGGTCTAAATCTTGAGGCAGGGCAGGTTTGTCACACCACATGATCTTCTATATTGCTCTATTCTTTTAAACATTTATTTAAAAGATGATTTTCTTAGGATTTCTCTTCGTTGGCCCTCTCAAATGACTGCCTCCAATTGTTGAGTAGTAGCTCCGGAGGCAATTTATCTGTATTGGAGGCTGCAAGCTCTCGGGCTAAAGCTATCAAAGGACTAACTCATCTTATTCTTGGAGAACTTAAATCAGGTTTATATCCTTGATCTTGTTACCCTACTTTGATTGTAATTAATATTGTTCGTATTAATGAAGGAAACTTGGTTGTTTTCATCAGCGGAAGCACTCTTTAGTGATTGCAAAGTGGATTTTGTGGACAGTACAGCTCAAATAGGTGGTTTATACTTATTTATACTTATCTTTACTTTCCAAATTATCTATCTAGAGAACAACTTCAAATCTTTTTATTGTTTTCAGGAAATCTTTCCCTCAGTTATGGGGAATTTTCACATGCTACAGGCAATTTATCATTGGCAGAGGATTTATATGAAAAAGTGCTACGTGTTCCTGAGAGAGATGCTATTTCAGATAATTCTTTTATGTCATCCTCAAACATGGTTTCTGAGGAAGTTCTTTTGGGAGCTACTTGTGCACTAGGTCAGCTTCTGTCCCATTTGGGGTAAGCTCTTATCTCTTCTTAGGGATTTATTATATTTTTGACTGCCATATATATATATTGTCACATTGTATTTCAGAAATTAGAGTTTAATTTCCTTATAATTAAACCATCGTATAAAATTCTTTTGCATTTTTGTGCTTTGATCCTTTTTCTTCCCTTTTGGTTGCGGTATTTGAATCTGGTTTTATGTCTTCATGTTCATGCTTTGATAGCAGAATTTTTAATTCAGGAAGTTTAGCGAGGCAGAGGAGCTGTTGACAAAGGCACTTGCCATGGCTGAAAGTCATTTTGGTATTTGCTTTAGAGCTTTTTTTGAGAAATTCACATTCATACTATACAATTTTTATCTATTTACATATCTAACACCTAAAGTTTGATATTTAGGCTTACAACAGCTTTGTGTGATAAATCTATGCATAAAAATATGTATTTCATTTTTTAAAAGATAGTGATTATGATATTTTTGATGTGATGGTAAAGATTTGAGTGGTATGCATGTAAATATCAATGTTTAGGTGTTAGATATGTAACTACATAAGAATTGTGTGGTATGTATGTAAATGCCCCTTGTATTTTTTTTTCATAAGCTTGTTTGCTTTGAGGATATAAGGTAGCTGATATCATTTGCATGCTCAGATGAAATTTTTAATATGGTCCGCAGGTACAGGCCATCCTAAGGTTGGGGTTATTTTGACTTGTATAGCTTTGATGTATAAACAAAAAGCCAAATTTGAGGCTTCAAGCGCTATATTGATACAGGAGGTTGGGTTGAATTTCTATATTTTATTCAGCATTTTTAAACATCCTTGATATTATGCTTTTGCTTTGCTTGGTTTGCTACATGAAATAAAATAATCAATCTTTTAGTGATTTTGGTTATGAAATTATAGAGAAAATACACATAAATGGTGATTTTTTCAATAAATTTTTCTTAGGAATCAAACTATTAACTTTATTTTTATTAATCTAGCGCACTAGTTGAGATTTTTTATTACTTCAGAAGTCTGAATGATGAATTTTTATTCCTGACAATTTGTTTTCTTAAAAATGTCAAATGGCAGGGGCTATATAGAAGAGCTTTAGATATACTAAAAGCTCCAGCTTTAGATAGCCAAGGTAATACAAACACACATATTTATATTGTATTTCTTAAGGCTGAAAACAATGGTATTATTGGCGGCCCTGCAGATTCTGTCAATGAGCTTGCAAAAAGGGACATTATAGCACTGGCAAGAGGTACATTTTAACAATGCAAAAAACATATGTTTAAAGGTTTAGCTAGCTTTAAATTCTGATTAATCTCAACTGTCTGTAAGAACATTATATTTACAGGGGGCATCAATAGTGAGTTTTAGGAAAAAAAAATCAAGAGAAGAGTGGGGCTCACTCACCTATTATTCTTAGAGAAATTGACATACATACCACACAATTTCTATGCCTAAAGTTTGATATTGGTATTAAAAACCACTGCACTAAAATGTATACTTCACTTTTAATGAGTTAATGATAATGATATTTTGATTTGATTTCAAAGATTTGAGTGATATGGATGTAAATGCAGCAGTGTAGGTGTTAGATATGTAGATATATAAGAATTTTGTGGCATTTATGTAGATGACTCTTAGTAGTATTATTATTCAGTATCTTAAAGTTGCAGCCTAGAATTAAATAATTGTAACATAATGACTGAGAAAAGTTTTTGAATGAATTTTTGGTAAAGGTGGGTATGCAGAAACCCTCTGCATTCAACAGAAGAGGAAAGAAGAAGGCGAAAGGATGAGGAAATGGGCGGAGGCTAATTGGAGGAACCGCCGCATGTCTCTGGCTGAAGCGTTGGAGATATCTCAACCTTCTAAATCTCCTGTTGTCGATACCCGCATTTGCAGACTTCTTTAGTTAACTCCCATTTTTTTACTAGTTTTGAGGCATAAATAAAAGAAGCAGCTTTGTTGAGAATTTATAATCTTATTTTTTATTACTATTGTTTATCAAATTTGATTGCAGACTGCACTTATGTTGGTCTAATGATACAGGTGGATAACTGTTGCTTAGTGAAATGGAATTTCAAAATTTTCCAAAAATCCAGGCGAAGCTTTCCTAGATTTATCATGATTTAGGCTTTAGGTTTGTTTGAAGGTCGACGAAGCTTCTTCAAAACCCACATCTCCATAATAGAGAAGGAGATATACGATCTAAAATGTAAAAAAATTGCTGTTCCTACAAAATAAGTTTGTGAGACACTGCTTTACAAAATGAAATTTTTTTTATGTTGGCATTTACTGTAACGGAAGGGAGTTACACTGTTGTCTCAAACGAAGCTTTTTAATCTGAAGACTCAATTGACCTGTTTAGGTTAGGTCCAAATCATTTGCATATTTAAATGTCATGGACTGGCATAATGATTATTGGCTTTGTTTTAAACAGACGGCATTTGGGGCACCCAATTTTATACTCTTTTTTTCGTTACAAAATTGTTCATCTTGCTGTTTTTATTTTATTTAAGAAATTACCTGCATACAACTCAATTCCTATGTATTTACATATCTAACACCTAAATTTTAATTTTTACATGCATACCACCATGGCTAAGCATTTTACTTTTTAAAAGTGAAAATAGTTGCATTTTTTATGTGATATTAAAGATATCAGCGGTATAAATGTAAAAAATAAAATTTAGGGTTGATATATATAAATACATAGGAATTGTGTGGAATTTATGTAAACGACCCTTTTGTTTATTTTGACCTTTTCTTGTACAATGCAAAATTTCTATATTTGGAATCTTATTTTCAAAATATTTAAAATCATTTTCTTACCTATTTTATTTATTTATTTATTTCTTAGAATTGATGTGTTGTTTTTTGTCCGATTGCTTTGAAAGTATTATCAAACAACAATAAAGTTCAATCTTGCTCGCTCAAAATTCATCTAAACTATAATCTAACAACTAGACATTTTATAAAGTGATTTCATAGGAGAGAGGATCAATCAAATCATCCATTAGTTGACTACCAAAAAAACACTTATCTAAAATTTTGATTACTTAAAAAAATAAGTTTATCAATAATGTAGATGATAAAAAGAAAACATTTGAATCTCAAATAATGAAGACAGTCAATATATTTAAGTAGCTTTGACTATACTTTTCTAGGTGCAATGAGGTGTGCATGATTGTGCTACTTATCAACAAAATTTGTGCTGGGATCATAATTTTATTAGAAATAAAGAGCACTGATGCGGAGTGGAGACAAAAGAAGCAAAATGTTGTAGAAAACGATCATAATACTGTTCACCAAGATCTATCAGTTCCATCAAGGAAAGCAAAACAATAACATTAGTAAAAGCAGAAGTATAAAAATAACAACTAATCTATCAACACTTTTCATAAACATGTACATAAGTTATTCAAATACATATTACTTAAAATATATGAATAAAATTTGAGAAATCAGTTCAAGATCTTAGATTCAATTTCCTCCAAACTCAAACCTTTTGTTTCAGGAACTTTCATAAGGATAAACACTAGTGAAAGTAATGCTATAACTCCGAAAAGCAGGAAGAGATTTTCTGGTCCCAAAAGTTCCTGCAACATTTGATACATCGACACAGAATAAGCACGAATTGAATAAGTTCAAACAAAGCGCGTTATATATGGTAAAAATTAAAATGTTCTGATTGAATTGTGTCGTCCTGCTCAAAATACTGCAAGGTAAAAACAAACTTTATGAAGCATCTTAATACCTATTGAGTCACATGAATGAAAAGTAATCCTTTGTAATAAGGTCTCAATTTTGCAACTTATATCCCATATGTACTCATCATTTTGAGAAAATTATTAGCGAACATCATATGGAAAACAAATAATTACCCATCAAGAGAGTAATCTTAGTTAAGGGAGGGTTTCACTCTCGCCATAAAAGTTTTGGTTCCATGTTTAGGCGGTCATGATAAATTTAGCAGCTGTGCACATCCCAACAAGTCGTTTATTGTTTAGCAATGTTTTGGATGCTTTGTGCCACATCATTCTTCATCCTGATAATACTTTCATTTCAAGTGATTTGGCAACCTCATTTAATAAATTGATATTAAAATGCATATCTAAGATCGATGATCATTAAGTTTGAGATCATAATATCGAATGGCATCAAATTTTGGAGAACCCAAAAAACAAAACAAAAAACAAACAAAATTTTGGAGAACCCAAATTCTTTCAATGATCCAATTATTACTCGTGCAAACTTTTGCTTATACTGCCAACGAGCTGTTTTGGTTTGTATTGGAACATCACATCTTCAGAAAGCACAAAAGAGTTTGCATTCTAACTACAAAAAAGCATTGTTACAAATTTAGGTACAAGATGATTTGAGTAATTTAGGTGATCATATGCATCCGGATTTGGTTGAAAAATGTCTGTGTCAG
>NEWO01000098.1:2863948-2875633 GCA_003013225.1 Phalaenopsis aphrodite
ACAAGCAGCTCCGGCCCGATAGACCATCACTTTGGTTCGACCGACCATCATGGCTTGGTTGACCGACCACTTGCATGTTTATTTGCTTTTGCATTATATCACATGCTTGTCTGCTTGTATGTTGCATCTTGTAAGTGTTAGCTTGCATGATCATTATCATTTGCTTGTTTTGCACTTCTTCGGACCGTTGCCTCAACGGCAGACCCATCTCTTTTGGCATTGCCGCCTCAGTACAATTTCTTCGGGCCACTGTCGCTACGACACACCCATCTCTTTTGGTCACTGCCGCCTCGGCACACCTTTCTTCAGGCTGCTGCCCCCACGACACTCCAACCTGCGGGTCATTGCCGCTACGACACGCCCATTTATTCGGGCCGCTGCCTACACGGTATGTCCATCTTTTCCTGAGTCACTATCTTATGGTACACTCATCACTTCTGTCACATGATTGTCTGCATTTGCATTTGCATGTTTGCATAGATAGCGAGCCAGACTCATTAGGAGAGTGACCCCGTGTCGGTCGCGATGTCTTAACGAGCATTGCTTGCTGGGTTGATCCCGGTGAGCAATGTGAGTTAAATCATCGGGATTGATAAGAGTATGACTCTGTTAAAGATCTAATAGATCTAACTCGTGTCACCACTCTTCGTGACACCCTTTAGATCTTTCAGACCTTTAGGATGGGGCCGGTATGGCGACCCCGTCAAAATCATACTATACCCAGACTTACCCCGAACTTAGATACTAGGTTGACGCACTTTTCGTTAGATGGTGTGCTAGGCTAGGATTTAGGGTGTTTAGGTAGCTATTTTGATGTCTGACTATTGTTCTCTATTGGATTGATTGCCTTAGCCATGTATATTTCTTTTGTATTATGCTTGTGGTGTGTCTGCATGTTGCATATATGTGGTAGTATGTTAGAGCATTTTTTGCAGGGAGTCATGTCTATTTATATGCACACACACAGGTACCGCTGTGGGGGGGAGCAAGTAATGATTTTTGACCCTTTTGCTTGCAGGTGTCATTTAGCTCTCCCACTTTAAGGCATGACTCATGATACATTATTTGTATGTGAATTTTCTCGCTGATACTTGTTTTCATGCAAGATTGAATCTTTTCTTTTCTCTATATACTTTTAGAGTATAGAAGAGTCATGTAGCAGAAATAAGATACAGACACGGGTTCAAAGGCATTTGGCGCGAAAACCACGTGGAGGGGACCAGGAGCAAATGCTCGTGCCCCGTATCTTAATTTTGCATTTTATATTGTGTAAAGAATTAGGACCGGACATGTATATGCGGAGTCCGACCGTCTTTTTCTTTTTTGGGATATGTTGACGACCCAACGACACCGGCCTGTTTATTATTCTGATTTGACTTGTTTTGTTGTTTGCATCATATTGCATGTCTGCATTTGCATATGTTTTCCTTCTTTCTTTTTGTTGTTTATCTGAGATTTCACGATATAATCTAAACTCATTAAGGACCCTAAAATTGTAATTTTCTACAAAATCTTAAATAAAATATTAAAGATAATTAAAATTTAGGATTAAAATATTCAGGATTTAAAAAATACAATTTTACTTTCCTGCTTATATCAATAGGGCTTTCACAATACTTAAGGACCGCTTGGGAGTGTTTCTCCAATCTGACTGACCCAGCATACCTCTTTATAGGTGGTTGTTTAGTGCGCGTAAGATGTTAAAAGGCTCCCCGATCCAGACGAAGTGTAAGTCCTTTTGTTTTGAGTGTTTCCAGTTTTGTAGCTAAACCACTACTTTATTTTCCTCCCTGAGGCATCCTTGCCACTTCGGCAGGTATAACTCCAACCTCTTAGAGCTCCAGCTTATAGTCATAGGATAAAGTTTACTTCCTTTGACCTTAGGGCTACCGAGGTTCCCGTAGACGACGCAATTCACGGATTACTGACCGGGAACCTCAGGACGTGTTGGGTCAACAATATTCACGACCAGATAAACTTATGGTCCTAGTAGCTGTGTATGACGGGTCCGTGGTATCCCGACCCAATTACCTCTACCTTTTTAGGATCACTCTACCTTTCTTTTGTTGAGCCCCTGTCACTCCTTGACTTCGTTGATATCATTTTGATGACCCGATGTCGATGAGTTGTCGCCTGTTTGGGATACAACGATTTGTCTTTTGCCCTTTGGCCCGGACGTGCTTTGACGTGTTGGGATATCCCTGTCAAGATGATTTAGGTTATTCCGTGGGCCCCGTGTGCCGATAAGCCGCTACCAATTCGGGATGTGAGAGACTCACTCTCTGCCCGATGACTTAGCGCGAGTTTTGAAGCATCGAGACTAGTCCCACACGAAATAACCTTCCTTTGAGTACCTATTGCCCTAGGCTCACGATAATCCAAGCGAAACTCCTTTTATCGAGTATTCTTGGGTACCTCCCAAGATGTAATTAACATAGTGGGATGCATCCACTTGGGAGTGCTCTTGACCCCAGAACAGACACCTACACCTAATTCTCTTGTTTTGGGTAGTCTACATAGATATTCTTTCGCGGATATCGGTTCAATGTGCTTTCACCCGATCCTGTTTGGGCGAACACTCTTAACATATCATTGCGAGGTTTACCGCACGTAAGCTTTCCACATTTTGTGTTTTCTCTTGTTTGTCGTTTTGTTGTATGCCTCTTTTTATTCGGTTCCTCTCATCTTCGAATCATTGATATGATTTGGAAGAGAGATTTATTCGAATGGGGGAAGTATACTGCAATCGACAAGCTGACGACTCCTGAAATAAAAGAGAGAAAAATGAACGAAAATAGTTAGACAATACACGTACCCTCATATTCAAAAGTATGATATAAAGAATTTGATCCTGGAGATGCTCGAGGCCAAGATTATCAGATCTATTGTGAGCCCTTTCTTCGGTCCAATCCTGTTGTAAAGAAAAAAGATGGTAACTGGAGATTCTACGTGGACTACTGAGCTTTAAATTTGCATATAACTACAATTTCTTTGGGCTACTGTCGCTACGACACACCCATCAATTTTGGTTCTAGGACATATCAATCTCTTACATAGATTGCCCTTGAGGACTTCTAAAGCTTAGAATGCTTAGCTTGGAGAGAAAGTGACACTAATGAGGTCTACTTTTGCTAAAATATTGAACCAAAGGGAAGAATTGTTAACAAATGGTATATCTTAAAAGATTCCTTATATATTTTTATTAATGATCATATTAAACGATTAAGATCAAGTATCACAGAGCATAAATTTGGTTATAGGATTCTACCTCGATTGGCAAGCCATTGCTTGGATTAGGCCTAGGAAATTTGTGGACATGGTATGCCTTGGGAGATGTGTGATCTTTCTTTTGGGATTAGGAGTACTTGTTACTCAAGATCCAGGCATATGCGTTTATGCCTAAAAAGAGACAAAATTTTGATCTCAAGAGTGGAGCCAAGAGACCTACTCCTAAGGATGAATGCCTCAATTTGCATGTAATCGACAACTAGGTATAAGGAAATGCTTTCTGAGGTTTGGAAAAAGAAAACATGCTTTTAAAGTTTCTAAGAAGCCTGAGGTTTCATGTGGGAAGAATTGAAGAAGACGTACACTCACACCAAGGATTTATCAGCGCAGATCCTCATTTTTTATTTATTGAGAGAGATTGTGACTACAAGTTTAAAACATTGGTTAGCAGCATTAATTCTAAACATTCTACTGTCCGCCGTTTTATCTTGAAAAGGTGGGTCGTTTGAATTTAATTTAATTGGTATATCTATGATTATAATTTTTGAGAAAATAATATTTTAATTTTGAAAAATGAGACCGAACGGGACTCACGTATTTGATAGTTTAGGAGACCGAGCACGATACCACAAGTAGTACACTATCCCGAAGGATAATGCATACAAGTTGTTAGCAGGTTTAACTACCTAAACTAAAAAATATGTGACGTCCATTTGGTCTGCAAAACTTTTTTATAAGCCGACAAGTCTTCATATTTAACATAGAAAGTTAATAGGATTTATTTTAAGCTAGATTCTTAAGTTAATTAACCATAGAGGCAAATCCCTTATAGTTAATTACATCTTAAATGATCGAAATCACTTAAGAAGGCTCTTGATTAAGATCAGTGGTTTTGCCTTCGGAGAAAATCACAAGTGCTTTACAAAGATTTCTTAATAAAACCATAGGAAAACACATAAAGGTCCGATTTCGAAAAAAAATAGGAAAACACCAAAAAATCCGAAGAAAGAAAGAAATTCATAAGCATTCGGGTCAGGCTAGGCTTAGAATTAGGTATTCTCGAGGGATTCCGAAAGTAACTATCGGTCACCCAAATGTATAGAGTCTGACATTCAACTAGAAAGGTGTCATACTATACCAACTTAGGAAGGTACTCCTTAGCTCAATATCAGCGATTGACAAGTGAACAATCGAATTATATTATTTAAAATTTATATTTTAGCATGCATAGAAGCTTCATGCATACAATTAGTGTCAATTTTGGTAGTCAAAATACTTTAGAAAACAATGTATTTGCTCTTATTGTATCTGTTTTTGTCATTTTCTTTTTCTTTTTCTTATAAAAAATTATGATTGTCCACAAGTCGATCGAACCGTCGGGCCGGGACCACCAACAACCTAAGAAGACAAATGTCTCATACTAGTCTGGTGTCAGTGAATAATATTGTCATCCTATATTTCACTGGGTCCCTGGATCGGGTTTCGATGTCGTAGGATGAAATATTATTCTGCTCTACCACCGAATGTCTTTATCATCAAGGCCTAATACCTCAAAACGACCGTCCAACTTACGACCTTGTTTGATGGTTTTACATATAACCAGAGCTATATACGTTCACTTATGTATAAGACATAAGCATCTAAAACCCAAACCAAGAAGCAAGAAAAGTGAACCGAAAAGCAAGAAATGAGAAAAAAAGAATGCTAACCCACCTCCAAAATCAATTTAGGAAAGAAAAGTCAAAACAATAGAATGGTTAGCCTAAAACATCCACCCGATGGGACTTCCCGAATGAGCAATGAGGTGGGCACACTCCCAGATGCTAGCCAGGAACATCTCCAGAATGCACAATTCAAAAGGCTCCAAGTTATAACTAAACTTTCTCCAAATACCAAAAGGATTNTTGTCATTTTCTTTTTCTTTTTCTTTAAAAAAATATGATTGTCCACAAGTTGATCGAACCATCGGGCCGGGACCATGTCGGTCAACTTTTTCGATTGATTTGAAAATATGGTATATGAAAATATTTTTTTGAAATTTAATTTAATATAAAAGATATATATAGTTTAGGTTTTGAAAGTAGTATGTTTTAATTTTCGAAAAATGAGACCAAATGGATCTCATTCGTCCAATAACTTGCATAATCGTGCTCGATATTGCGAATACTACACCCTCCCGAAAGATAAATACAGATCTCGGCGATAGACTCAATCCTGCAAACTAAGAGATTTGTGACATCCGTTTGGTCTACGAACATTTTTATGTATGACTGATAAGTTCCCCTATCTAATATAAAGATTAAATAGGGTTTATTTTACCTGGGTTCCAAGTTCCCTATAAAGGCAAGCCCCTATAGTTAATTACATTTCAAATGACTATGGTCAATTGAGAAAACTCTCGAGAATGATTAGAGGTATTAGTCTTCAAAATTCCAAAGTTTAGGTTTTCACGGTAGGACGAGGAAAATCAAGTGAGAATGGTTCAATACGGAACACTTATTTTCAGGAGTCCAAAGGAAGGAGAAAATAGGGGATGTCACTGATCCGAGGTAAACTTCGGTGACTTCCCAGACTATCCTAAGGTGTGGCTACATTTTGGAGACGAAGTTAATTAAGTGTTTGATCTTGCCAGTTTCATTATTTGAAACTTACACTTGCATAATATCTGATTATGCAAATAACCCGCAGAGATATGAGGGTTTATGTCGTGTCACACGACAACCTCGGAACCTAAGACGGGTTAGGACTTACGCTACACAACATGGTTGTACAGAGCCTAAAAAGGGAGTGTGAGGATTTACGTCGCGCTAGGCAAGCTACCTCGAAGCCCTATGAGTTATTATTATACTAGGAAGAGATAATGTTGAAGAAGATCTTCTTGTTGCTCGCTCCAAGCTCCTCGTCATGCAGCCCACAAAGTTAACTCCAAGCTCTTGTCGTTGCGATGGCTCCAGGGTTTTGTTTGAAAATTGTGGTTTATGTTTCACAGTTCTGGTGTTAAAGTTTGGTTTTGCATGCAGAATGAGTAGATTGCAGGTAAATAAAAAAAATACTTGAAAAATAAAATACAGTAAAGTAAAATGCTGTGGATAAATATAAAAGCGTACCTGGACATCTGCTACTGTTGTGTTATTAATGTTGCAAGCATAGTATGATTTGCAGCAGATCTTAATAAACTTGCAAGGAAATTAAATAAAGCAAGAAAATCCAGCAAGAAAGTCATAAAAAACGAGTAGTAAAAATCACAAGCAAAAGAAACATATAACCACATATGAAAGATCAAGGTTGTATATAAGACATTGGTAAAAGTGGGGGCTCAGAGCTGGGTTGTGTGCTTCCCGATCTTGAGTAAGAGTTGCCAACTCGACAATCTACAGGAGGTAGTTCTTAACCTCAATCCAAATGACTAATTCATAGAAAAATTATTTGATTTCCATGCGAAAGCTGTTGTTTAAATTTTTTTATGCAAAGTTCTTTTTAACATGCAAAAGGGATTTTTATTTTATTTCCGTAAATATTTTTGTAAAGTCGTGTAGTCCACAGGTTAGTCGCTCTAATCGTGTTAGAACNTAGAACTACTGACAACCTAAGAGTGTCGAGGCAACAATCTCACCAAGGGTCGGCGAATAGTATCCTCGATCCATTTCCACTTCATATCCCTCGTTTAAGCACATATAAACAATGTTGTCATCGCCCTCGCCACTTAGACCCTAGACTTATCCTAGTCCGATGATCCATATGTGGCGTTAACAAATTTCCCCAATTGCTAGAAGGATTTGAGTATACTATCCAAGCTCAAATCCCGATGCACTGGGTTTTATTATAAGTTAAGTCATTGAGGGAATTTCACTGTTGATTTAATTAATGAAGCATGGGTCACATCTCGGTGCATCATGTCTAGTGTTTTAATCAGTTTGTGAATTAGGGTCAAGTGTCTAGTTTTATTGTGCATTCGAGGAATAGGCGAATAGACTCTTACCTAAGGTATATTCCTAAAACCTTGGAAGGTTACACTGCAGAGATTAGGTAAATGGGCTCTCACCTAAGGTGTGCTCCTAAAGACTAGGAAACCTACATTGAAGATTAGGTGGATGGGCTCTCACCTAAAGTGTGCTCCTAAAATCTAGGAAGCCTACACTGAGGGCTAGGTGGATGGATTCTCACCTAAGGTATGTACTCAAGCTCTAGGAAGCCTACACTGAAGGCTAGGTGGATGGGTTCTCACCTAGGGTGTGCACCTAAAGTTCTAGAAAACCTACACTTTAACTTATGCTTAAGATGATTTAAGGTTTTCTATACCTTCCAATTAATTAAATCATCAATCCACATCTTTATGACTTAACCATTTTAAAAAATAAAAGAAAGGACAAGGCCGATCCACTTCTGAAACTAGCAAAGCCAAAGTGAGGGAAAAGCAAGTGAATCGGCCTAAAAAAAGGTTTAAATTCTTTCAATATTGTAATTAAATTGGCCTTTAAGAGGAGTGTTTAAATCTACTCCAAGCCAATGTTTTGAGGAGCCCAAAATAGCAACTTTTAAGGTTTCCAAATCAACATGTAAATTAGTGCTTAAATGATGCCCAAAACCTTTCTGAGGTCAAACCCAAAAACACTTTAAAACACTCCAAATCAACACTTTTAAAAGTCTCAAACACCACATTTAAAATACCCCAAACAACAATTTTAAATTTCCAAAATTGCTCTCATGTAAGACCAAAAACATTAATTTTAAATGTTACAAAATTAGCTAGGCAACCTAGCCCAAAAACAGTGACAAAGTCTCCCTAAAAAAAATACATTTAAAGCCCCGAAAACTGCAGCGAAACTAGTCTGAACCAGTCCCAAAATAATCCCTAAACATCACTTATATAGCTTCCTAGGAACCCAAACAACAATTTGAAAGATCAAACAACACTTTTATGGTCTGCTGCAAACTCAAATAGTAATTTGAAAGATCAAACAACACTTTTATGGCCTGCTACAAACCCAAATGGCAATTTGAAAGATCAAACAACACTTTTAAGTATTTTCCAACACCTTACAGCACCCCTAAAGCCAACAAACAGCACTTTAGATGCGGCACAAAACCCCTAAAAAATAGCAGAACACTCCGGGAAGCAACAACGACACAAATATAGTTGAACAAGTCTGATCATAGGCTAAAATGTGCAATCAATTAGAAAAGTAAGAGAATTCAATTTCATTTCCTGTAACTTCTTCTACCCTAAGTAGCATACTTTACTTGGTTCCCTCCTAAAGCACTCGGGCTTTGAAAAATGAAACCACTCCTTAGAAGGAATGAGGTTAATTCCCACATGATTTCAACGAATGGCAATTAAATACATACCACTTAATCCTCACGAATTTACATGTTCATCTCCAAAACAACAATAACAACTTACCTAAGCATGAACATGTGTATTTTAAAAAATTAAAATGGTGATATTTGTTTTGTGCTAAGAAGAATTTGAGTGGTATGTGTGTAAACATTGAAGTTTGGATGTTAGATATGTAAACAAGTAGGAGCTAAGTGACATGTATGTGAAAATTGAAGTTTGAATATTGGATACTTAAATATGTAAGGATTGAGTGTTACAAATTTGAAAATTCCCTTCTTGAATTTTAACATAATCATGAAGCTTTCACAATAAAAACCAAAAATCAGATCTCAAATTTAAATAATAAAGAGCAATATCAATGAATAAAGGAAGCTCATGAAACCAAGCAAAGCAATTAGGATAAAGCTAATGGTGATGACTAATTTAATCTGTATAAAGGAATGTGTAAATAGCGAACAAATTATTAGATTCAGGATAAAATTTATAAAAAGGGCACAAATCTGGGACTGCCGTAGAGGATGCAAAAAAAAATTTTGCCGACTGTGAGGGTGCTTCGGTGCAGAGAGGGAAGCAAGCGGAGCTTCGATCGTTTGGGGGAGTCGAGCGAGGCCTCTGGGCCTCCGATCGATGAAGGAAGAGACGCGCAGGAGTTTTGATCGGGAGAAGGAGACGAACGACTCGGTCTGTTTGGCGGCAGGAGACGTCCGAGAGCGTCAAATTCGGAATCGAGCACGCAGGAAAGAAGCAAGCAGGCGAAGGCGTCGAGCGGGGCGTGCGACTTCTTCGGTGCGGGAGACGGGATCGAGCGAGAACGTCTGGAGGCGCGTCGAGCGGGCTGAGGCGAGGCGAGCGACGTCTGGAGGCTCGAATGGAAGGGTTTCGGGTGCAGGAGGAAGCGCTCGATCGAGCCGGCCGATGGTTTCCTGTCGAAGAGCAGCGACGAGCAAGAGAAGGAAAGTGCGAACTCAAAAAAAAATTCATGCCGAAAGGAAATCCAGCGAGATTTGTATCTCGCGCCTCTCTAATGCCGTTACAGGTGCATGGAGCGAGCTATTGAATGCTTTTCCATACAGGGGCAGTTATATTAGGTAAAAAATAACTCCTAATCAAATCTAATTAAGATGAAATTATGTGGTAAAATTTGAATTTTAAAAGTTTGAAATTTGAAATAATCGTGGCTTGTGTTCAGCCTGTGTCGAGCTCGAATTGAGCCCGGGCTGAACCCAAACCCGTGCCCCGCTAATTAAAAGCAATGTGCATCAATTTCCGTGCAGTTCGCGCGAGTGTGGAACCACAGCAATATGGGTGTCTTTTCTAGCTAAAATCGACGTTCAGGACGCGTCGGCGCGATCTGTTTCATCATCCGAGGTCGTCCGGACGAATTTGCCGGCAGACGAGTCAATTTAAGCCAAAATTGTGTGTGGTGCAACGATTGCGTTGCTGAGTCACCTAGGGTTCACCTAAGGTCGTATAATCCTGTAAGAACTTATTTTCGGGCCCTCTACATGCTGGTCCTTAGCCCTTGCAACTAGAAGTTGAGTGCTTGGAACCACTCATGCGAGTTCTGCTCAAAAATGAGTAAAGAAGCGGTTTGAAGTTCTACGGGAGGTGGGCTCCATTACTAGTCCGCTAGGATGGTCAACAAGGAACTCCTAAGGCTAGATTATGGGTTCTGGGAGTAAGAGAATGAGACCTCACTAAAATGAGGTCAACAGACCACCAACAACCTAAAAAGACAAATGTGTCATACCAGTCTGGTGTCAGTGAATAATAGTCATCCTATGCTTCACCGGGTCCCTGGATCGGGTTTCGATGTCGTAGGATGAAATATTATTCCGCTCTACCACCGAATGTTTTTATCATCAAGGCCTAATACCTCAAAACGACCGTCCAACTTACGACATTGTTTGATGGTTTCATATATAACCAGAGCTATATACGTTCACTTATGTATAGGACATAAACATCTAAAACCCAAACTAAGAAGCAAGAAAAGTGAACCAAAAAGCAAGAAATGAGAAAAAAAGAAGGCTAACCCACCTCCAAAATCAATTTAGGAAAGAAAAGTCAAAACGATAGAATGGTTAGCCTAAAACATCCACCCGATGGGACTTCTCGAACGAGCAATGAGGTGGGCACACTCCCAGATGCTAGCCAGGAACATCTCCAGAAGGCCCAATTCAAAAGGCTCCAAGCCACAACTAAACTTTCTCCAAATACCGAAAGGAATCTCCCATTTTTTTTCTCTTTTCTTTTATTGCAATCAACCTGGCCCAGAGGATTAGGCTCTCTCCCAACATTTAATAGATCATTCCTCGAAAAGGGACATTTGAATTCTTCCAAGCATAAAGATTAAAGCATTCCAATTCCACTCCAAATTAAAGCTTCCATGAGGTATAAGTCCAACACAACATCAAGAAACCTTCCAACATTCAATAGATCATTCATCGAAAAGGAACATCTGAATTCTTCCAAACATAAGGATTAAAATATTTCAATTCAGAAGGGTTAAAACACTCAATTCCGCCTCAAACCAACAGATCCAATGATGTACAAACCCAACACAACACAAAGGAAAACCAAACACGTGCTCACGGCCAGAGGCAGCAGGGGAGCTAATAGCCTCGGCACAAAGAGAACCACAAACAGGAAGGCTCACGGCCAGAAGAAGCAACACAGGGCCGCAAAACAGGGCTTCTAAAAGTTTAATAATCAAACATCACCAATTGCAGGTGTCTTGAACGAGGGAGGAGCTGCGAAGATCAAAGCAAAATCCCCTAAAACAAAACTTTTCAAAAGCTCAAAAAGGACAACATTTCATCCATCATATGATTTGAATAGAGGGGCAGCAATAATAGGGAGCCAACATCAAGCCCCAAATCAATATTCCATCTAGCATGTACTTCAAATAGGTAAACAACAACATGGAGCAAAATCGAGACCTCAAAATAGGCCCCAAAGAAATCCGAAAAAATCAAATTTTCACCTAACATGCAATTTGAGCAAAGAAGACAGCCGCAGAGAGCAAAAGCTAAGCCCCTATTTGAAGTACATCTAGCATGTACTTCAAATAGGTAAACAACAGCATGGAGCAAAACCGAGACCTCAAAATAGGTCCC
>NEWO01000098.1:2875958-2896988 GCA_003013225.1 Phalaenopsis aphrodite
AAACAAAATAAGCCCCCAACATTTAAATTAACATGGCTAAGGAAAATGAGGCATTTAAAACACACCTACCAAGCTTATTAACATGACAGTAATTAACAATGAGCCCAGCATGAGATATTAAACAAGGTAGAGCCACTTCCTGCATAAATTTTTTTTTTTACCCACTAGCATGTTATACCAACCGAAACACCTCACAGCGGCTCTGGTCGAGCGAAGCAGACAAAGAGAAAAGAGAATAGAGGAGGGGAGAAGTACCTGGCTTGAGATTTCCGAAAGGCAACAACATAAAAGCCACCAAGCTTCCAACCAGCACACAAAGACTTAGCCGAGAATAAATTTCGACAGAACCTTCCCCAAGCTTCAAAATTCGTCCCATTCCAGCGAATTCCCCCCCCTCCTCCCAACAGAGTTTTATTGACGTCAAAGAGGAAGAGGAGCTCACAGGATTTCCCTAGACAAAGCACAACACCCAACCAAAAGAAAAAGAAACGTCGCAGTCGACGCCACGGAGAAGAAAAATCGGGAAGCAGGAGATGTTTCCCCATTCGTGACCCATGGAACACACGCACCCAGTCAACCTACTCCGAACGGGCTTTCGCGCAGAGAAACAAAGCAGAAAGCTTCGGAAAGAGAAAATTTCAGGCAGAGGATGTCGAGAGGGGAAGAGTCAACTCCTTGTTACGCGAAGAGAGGGGACCAACACAAAGGAAGGCATGATTAGGGCTAAATCCGGAGACGGAACCAAGAGGGGCCACGAGCGAGAGGAGCCTGGGCTCCAATTGGGGATGGAACCAAGCAAGGCCCGCGACAAACTAAGGATTTCAGGCCATAATAAAAGACCCACATTGGTCTTATATTGCCAAACATACCCCCCCCCAATGTATAAATAATGTTTAAAATTCCTCGAATTGTGCACATCTCGCTCACGCACAAAACCATATCGAAGTAGGAGTCCATCCTAACTAACGTCGATGTTCCGGACGTGCCGACACTGTTCGTTTCATCATCTAGGATCGTCCGGACGACTTCGTCGACGGTCGGGTTGAAAACGCATCAAATTCGAATTCCTTTGAAATAATCGCTTGTGATTGATCGTAGAGCCTCCTACAAATGCAGGTGACGTGAATTTCAATAATTGTGTGCGTCGACGTGTGAATTGTGGTATTCGTGCATCCTACAAGTGTGCGGAGATCGCAATGAGTTTTCCTATTGTTTCAGATCTTAAGGGTACTCGACTCGAGTTTGGTCGCGTTGGTTCTAATAAACTCAACTAAGAGTTGAGGATTTTAGAACCAGTCACATGAAACTGCGAGGAGTCAAGAAATGGCTCGAATTTGTAATCGGTGTGGGCCTCGGGCTAGTTCTCTAAGAGAGTCAGTAGGAAACCCTAAAGGCTAAATCCTAGGCTCTAAGAAGAGGAAGATACCTCACCAAAAATGAGGTCAACATCTACTTCTGCTAATTCTTCCTATGATGCACTATATATCCAAACGAGCTTTAACTAGAAAGACAAATTATAAATCACTGCCAAGGAAAAAGGAGGTAAAATGCTTTAATTATAAGTGCCAGCAAATGATAAGAAACCTGGTTTACCTTCAATGGTGAGAAGGCAAATGTCACTAAAGCATTCGAGCCAAAATTAACCAAAACTGCAATACTAATTCCACGCCCTCTTGTTTTCAGTGGAAAGATCTCTGAAACCATTAACCAACTTATTGGACCGAACGATACCTGGCAATCATAAGAAAAACAGTTGTCAGCTTTTTATATAGACTTGATAGCATCAATGCTGCGAATTTATTCACCTCGCTGAAATAATAATCTGTCTGGGTCGGAAATATTACAACAAAAAATATACAGAATAAAGGAATGAGATACCTTTACAAGCTTTTTTAACTGTCAAAGAAATATTTTTTTAGGAGAACAATTTTGATACGGTGCATTATAAACCCAATCACCAAGGGTCATTGATAGTTACTGTCTTCTATTCCGAGACTTTGTGTTAAAACCTCGTATATTTTCTGTTGTAATTTCCAGTCATGTTTGTAATGTTGTTTCATTGTCCCCCAAAACTTTGTAAGGGTGTATTATTAAGCACCCAATCACCAAGGAAGGATCATTCCATCATGGCATCTAGGAAATTAAAGAGGAGTGGTCGGCCAGGGCATGGAGATTGGATTTAAAATGTCGAAGTTGCCATGATAAGTTATCCTAATACTCCCTCAAATCAAGGAGGCATTCATGGGTGTCTTCTGCGTGTTCCACCAGCCAAGTAGTATGTTTACCACACTTCTCATAACAGAAGAAAACCAACCATGCCACCTCACCCATGATCTCCAATCACCTCTTCTTTTAAGGCGCCACTGGTCAAATCATCTCCAATTTAAATTTTACATGAATAAAATACAAGAAAATTGGCATTAATATGTTTATGTAGTAATGGATGAACGCTTAATATATGAATGATTTGGAATTGTTACTTTCACCTTTCCCTCTCTTTTGGCTTGATAGCGTACTGGATCAAATCTCTTGTGCTAGTTATTTTTCTAAGATTAAGGGTGGATGTCATAATATTAGGATTAGAATATGGATGAGTGAAAGAGAACATTTAAGACCCAAATATATTATATAAATAGCTAGTGATGCCTTTTGACCATGGTTAAAATTGCATAATATGTGGCTCGTCGTCACTTTTTTGAAAAATTTGTAACGAGGCTTACACCTCATTGAGTACTACATGAGCCCCACCTCAAGGCACACCTTACCTTGGTTCTAATGAGTTGTGTAATTAGATATAAAATTTTCCTAAAAATAAATATAACTAAAGTAATTCTGATAATTATTTCTTCTTTATCCAAATAATACAGAGTTGACAATATAATTTTGTTACATCAAAATAATCATTATTTTAAAATCTAATAACTATTCTTAGTAATTAATGTTGATTAAATAAGAGAAAGATAGTTGAGATTTAAGATGAGGATGAATAAGAGAACATAGAAACAATGGAGAACTAGTTAAAGAAAAAATAAAATGTTATGCCGATAATCCTAATGAAGGCTTATTGAGTGATTAAAGTGATGTAGATATTTGAATTTAGAAATTTTAACAATATTGTCTTATAGATATGTGAATATAGATATATATATATGGCACCGGCAGCGATAACGGGCTCTACTAGGGTTTCGCTCGATGGCGATTCCCGGTGGCGATTCCTCGTTTTCTCACTTCCTCTCTGTCGTCTTCCGCGACAACGTTTTCACGCCCTCACAGCTTTCTCGACAACGCTCGCTCGCAGCATCATCCTCGCATCGTCTATACTCAACGACGTCTCCGCAGTCGACGACACTCGCCCTCGTTATCGCTCGCTATCGTCTCCCGTAGTCGACGATGACTCCTGTCGACGACGTCTGATTCCCATAGACAACGAAGCTTCCTTTTCGCAGTCTTCTTCGGTAGTCAACGACACTTCTCATCATTGCAGTCGTCTCCTCGCTCGCTACAGACGACGCGACTATTGCTCTCCTGCTCGATAAACACCATCTTGTCAGTGGAGATGGCATGGACGATCCGTTCCTATGCCACTGCACTCGCCGACAACTTTCTTATTCCTACCCGTGCTCCTCTTTCAAGTTCAGAGATTGGTTTTTGTATTGGCAAGTCCTGTAATGTTCCACAATCTTTCCATGAAACTCTTGAAAGTGGTAGTGATCACACTTTCATTAAAAAGCTTGTTAAAAAAAATGGGAAACCTGCTATTATTCTTAGAAAGATTGAAACCAGTACTCTCGCGCTTCTTGGCGTTTTGCTCTAGTGGGAAATTTCTTTACGGTCACCCAAAACTTGAGATCATTCGGAAAAAATTTGATGCTATGAAACTGTTGGGCAGTTGAAATAGTGATTTACTTGACGGTTGATATATACTTAATCAGTTATCTCACGGTGTTGATTACACTCGTATTTCTCTCGAAAAGTTATTAAGATAGACAACCGTTATATGAAAATTCTAAAGTGGACTGTTTATTTTGATCCAAAAGTGAAGTCCCCTATCACTCCTATTTGGATAAATTTTTCGGAGATAAAATTACATTTGTTCAACTTGGAAATTTTCTACTCTTTAGCAATTGCTTACGGTAAGTCTCTCAAGGTTGATAGTCCTACACTTGCTATCATCAGACCCTATATGGTTTGCGTGTTAATTGAGAGAGATATCACTCAACCAGCTCCGGATGAGGTAGGGATTGGAACAACTCACAACGGGTATTGGCAAAAGGTTGAAATAGAACGACACCCTCCTTATTGCTCTCAATGTAGTATGTTTGACCACAGTTCTATTATTTTCTATCGCTTGCATCCTCAGCTAAGGCTAAATATTGCTAAAGATCAGCCACATATCATCCCTGTTGAGAAGATGCAACTCAATCCTCTTTCCAACACATCAATTCCTGATGAAGAACACCATACTACAGATACAGATACAATCGTGCATAAACCACCCACTGTTATTGAAGAGGACTCACTTACATGCCAAGACACACAAGAGTGCTCCTTTGATCCAATAAAAGACAAACTGGTAAAACAAGTAGTTGCTTCTAATATTTAACAACAAACACATATACTACACACTTTAGACCAATCAACTGATCAGGTGAGCCAATCTTCGGATGAGTAATGACAGGTCTATTCCAGGAGGAAGAAGAAGAATGGAGGCCGACTCGAGCTCGAGAACTTATTGGATGACACATTGGTTACTACTGACAATGGCATTCATCTTTACCAATTTATTAGTTGGCTGCAAAATCACCCTTTTATAAATATAAGCCATGCAACCTCCTTCATTAAGATATATTATTTAGAATATAGAGGATAACTAACTATGGTNATTAAGATATATTATTTAGAATATAGAGGATAACTAACTATGGTGACTTATAATTGTACGGAGTCTCAACCATATATGTAAACATACTCTTAAATTTACACAAAAAAAGCATGTTTACAAAATCACCCTTTTAAAAATGCATAATTAGTACTCTAAAAAGGGGGGATGTTTATGCATATTTTTATTTTTGTCCTTGTTCTTACATTTGTTCTCTCATGTGCACTTACTCCCAACACAATAACAAAATAGAAGCAGGAATGACAGAACTTCTATCCAATTAAATCAATTATTTGTCATCAAAGTGAAGTCCTACATAGGATCATGTTCTTTGATATTTCTTTCTTCCTCCATTTTTTTTTTCATGAATTATTGTTTTAATCACTAGGCTCTTTACAGCTCACTGAAACTCAATTATCTTGGGTTCTCATTGTCATTGTGAATTGTTCTTTGATGTTTTCAACTTTATCATTGGCCATTGATGCATCTTGCATGCTAACAGGATTTTCTCATTGAATTTTACAGAGTGCATCAATATCACACCTATTGTTCATTATTTGATTTTTTTGTTCCACTTAAATCATATTGCTCGTTGCAACATCTTACATGTTAGCTAAATTTTAACTTCAAATGGTTCTTTTTTTTTTCCGTTGTTGTTGTTATTCATTAATCACCATTATCGATGTTGTTTTTATTGTTGTTACATCTTTGCTTTGTACAACACTAAAATGATTGGGTGGAAATATGAATAATTTGAGACCTAATCCTTCTTGATTTTATTTTACTTGTGATGAGAACAAAAGTGCCAGACCTTCTAGATTAACTTCAATAGTTCAATTCTCTTACATCAAAAAGGGCTTTCTACATTACCCGTGATCAGCAATTAAATATACAAAAGATAGAAGTTTTGCATGAATGCTCACAAAATAATTAAAATAAAAAAAAATCCATGAGAAGCATTGATATTAAAAGAATGTACAATGTATGATTAGAGAAGAATGTACAATCAAAGTACAAATAGCTAAAAATGCTAAATAATGAGCTATTAAACCAACTTGTTAAAATAAAGAGGCATAACAGTTGGTGCATCTGGATACATAGAACGCATTAACAGTCTACATTATTAGAGAGGAAGTAACCTGGTAAGAGCCAACGTATAAAAGTAAAGCTCCAACAGCAACCAAAGAGAGATCTCCTAAAAATTTGTAGTAAGCTGCAAGAAGGAACAAGGACAGTACCTATATTCAAAATCCAAAAAAAAAATCATTAGCATTTTCCACAAATATAAACTTCAATAATCCCATATCAAACTAGCCAATCTACAAATAAATTGACAGGACTTAAGATGATTTCATTGTCCCCATTATTAGTAGCCTTACCCCAACTAATTGGGGTTGGCTGTAAAGTTAACGGATGATTTGATGGAACAAACTTGAGCAATATTTTCTTCTGAAATTATAATATTGGTACAAAAAACAAAAAACTAATGGCAGTTTCATTCTATAAAAAAATGAGGAAAAGAGATGAATACATACAATTCCACTAACACCACCAATCAATAAGGGACGTCTACCAAGGTCATCAACTTTGAGAACAGCTACTCCAGTCATTAGCAACTGCAGGAGAAAAAAGATAATATATCACATGTAAAAGACAGAATTCATGACAAAGCAGCCTGCTTATGCTTGAAATGAATTATATATGAAACCATCAACATGAAGTTAAAAGACATGCAGAGATAGCCCTAATTCCATCCTTCCATCAAACTTTAAAAAAGCTGAATGAGGATCACTCGAGCTCGAGTGCTTTTAGAGCTCAAGAACATTCCACAAGGAACCAGCCAAAAAAAATCCCAATGATGTTTTCATTTCCTATACTTGAAGTAAGACATCCCGAGTAGATTTGAACAAAAAGGACATGGAACTCATGTCATATACTATATAAATAATTGGATTATAATGGAAATTTGAATTTAAGGTATTATTTCAGAATATCACCATAAAAGTTTTCATAACTGCTGGATTTCTGATAAAAAGTAGTTTATTGCATCCCGTGCTAGAGACCATGCTTAGGAACTTTACTGACAAAATGTAAAAGGAACTTTTTTTTTATATATGTTGATAGCATTGATGTAAAAGGAACTTAATGTTAGTGAAGTCATTTAAGTTGGGATAGACATAAATTATTGCAATTATACGCTTTCCAAGCCATACAAATTCATTTTTTTTCTTTCAGAAAATTAAAAAATAAAATAAATAACAACCTTGAAGTTGGAATCCTTAAAAACATTAGGACTATGAAAACCAGCTCATAATATTTAATCACGAGGAAAATCCAATTAATGTGGCAACAATATAAAAAATATTACAGTTCAAAAACCGCACCTTGAATATCCCAATCACAACTGAAACCCTAGTAGCATCAGATGCGGCAGAAAATCCAGCACTCTGCATGAGAGTGAAAATTATAGAAATTGGAAATTAGATTCACAAAAAGAGCTTAGGAGAACAATTTACTGTATTACCTGAAGAATAGGAGCGGCATAGTATAAGACACTTGGCTGCCCAGTAATCTGTCAATTTGGACAAGGCTTCAATAGCAATATTATTATTTTATAGTGTAGGGAAGGTAAAATTATCAAATTAATAAAGGTAAAAGGGCTGAAATGGTCCCCCGGATATTTAGAGGGGGCCATTTTAATCCCAAACTATATAAATGGTCCAATTTAGTCATTGGACTCTTAAAAGAAGTGCCAAATGATCCCACCATTAAAAATAACATAAATTAAAGTTAAAGTATAAGAATGGTATTAAAAATATCAAAATGGGGGTATTTTTAATTGTTTACATCTTGAAATTTTAATAAAATTTAATTTCCTCCTTACCTCATTTCGGAATTCGGATATAATTTATAGATAATGTCCTAAACATTTCTTCATTTTTAAATGCTCTGTGATGATAAATTTAGTAATTTTTACATTTATTATTGATAAACTTCCTTTAAAGTTTGAAACATAAAAAAATTATTTATTAGATTTTATATAAAAATTTTAGATAAAATACCTTCATTTTTAACACCATTCATTAACTTCAACTTTTGTTATTTTTAATATAGGGACTCCTATTTTATAAGTTTATGGACTATATCAAGCGTTGTATATAGTTTGGAACTAAAATGGCCCCACCACAACTAGTCAGGGGATCAATTTACTCATTTTCTTAATTAATAAATTATAAATACACTATGCACTTCGTCTAGAAAAATAAAATCAAACAAAAAACATTGAATAAATACATAAGGTTCTTCTTCTTAAAAAAAATAAAAGATCAAACAACAGAGAAACTTTGAAGAACTAGAAGTTGGGAGATCGTACCTGTTGGAAAAGAACCAAACCTCCCCCAATTATGAAAGCCTTTAAACTTGCTCCTTCAAACACGTCCAAGAAACTTCCTTCAGATTCCTTTTCATTGTACGTAGCCTTCAAAGAGATAATAGCATCTTCAATTTGCTCCTTGGATGTCTTATCATAAACAGCACGACCCCTCAATTTCCCCAAGGCATAAGCAGCCTTTTCTTTGTATTCCTCCAGGGATCCTTTGCCTTGAACTGCCCTGAGAAGTAACCATCTTGGAGATGGTGGCAAGCTCCACATGCCTATGACCATTAACAATGCAATTGGGGCACTGAAACCATACATGAAACGCCATCCTCCAACAGAATTAATCGTGAAACTTCCAACAAGGTATCCCAGCTGCATTAATATACAATTTTCATTGATTCATCAACAACAAAATGAATTCCATGAAGGATAAACACATTAAATTTGTTGAAGAATATACCAAAATGCCAAGCACAATAAAAAGCTCTTTTAAAGATATCAAAGTTCCACGTATTTGGGATGGAGACGTCTCGGCAATATAAAGCGGAGCACCATGCATGGCCTGTGTTAAGCAAATAATAGAATCATTCATTGTAAAAGTGCCAGATATAGAAGAACAGCGCCGCAATGCAAGTTGTAAAGGATATAAATTATCTTTGAATACAAAATTTACAAGGATAAAGTCAATCAAGTTAGCTAGGGTGTAGCCTATAATTGACTAGTTTGTAATTGACTTTCCTTTGCAATGCTGAAAAAGCATATAATTTACTGATAAAGTTAACTTATTTAAATTGTGTTGCATCATATCTTTAGCGTTATTGAGAAACTACTTTTAGACAGCTTTCAAATTTGGCTTTTTCAAATTGTGAACTTTATGGGCCCCAAACTCATGTATCTATTTCTCTAGTACTAATAATTCCCCGTAATTAAGAGTTCGTATTACTAATCTCAATCCTCTTAGTCTCAATTCAAAACTATAGGTGCGATGTAGTGAGGAGTTTTGGCGATGTTTGTTGAGTATTGTGGAGCCCTGTCCACTATTCCCTGTTTGGGAGGTTGTGCATCTATGGAAACTATTTGAATTTTTTAATTTCTTTCTTGATTAAATCTCTCACCACGCCTTCCTTCTGTGCTCCCTCCTCCTTCCCGTTTTCGCGAAAGAAGGCAACTGCCTTTCTTGGCCAAATGAATGCTTACGATTCACGACAAAAGGAGCAGTAAGGCTCTCATCCCTGGGGAATTTTTCAGTGGTAGCTTACAAGAGAGAAGAAGGAGAGGAAGAGAGAGAAGAGGAAGTCGTGGCGAAGCCCTTTGTAAGTTGAAGCATCGATTGTATAATTCTTCAAGCCATAAAATCCTCTGCAGCTTCGTAAACATAGGCAATTTGTCGAATCACGTAAATCTGTGTCTTTGTGATTCTCTCGTTTATATTCTTTGTTTTATTGTCAATCATTTTTCACAACAATGTTGCACGTTTGCTTCTGGATTATCTAGTTCTCACTGATTTCCTGCAAGTAACTCTTCTCCTTCGTGTCTTCTCCCGATTTACAAACATCTTGACCACCATCTCAGTCACAACTTTCCTAAAACCACAACCTTGTAATATGTTACCTTTCATGCCTGCATCCTCTCCATCTTGACCCTTATTTTCTCCTAATCTAACAGATCTTGAATGTGATATGCTTTAAAGTTTAATCAATCTTCCAAAAGCTAGGTATAGATTCACACGCTCATATTTTAACTTTCAAACTCTACCTCATGGTCTATTTGTATTAAATATATATTTTCACAAAAGTAAACAAGAAAGTTATTATAACTTGAAGCATCAATTATTCAGTTTTGACATTGGTATTTACTTGTTTTTAAAAGAAATCATCATAATATGAGCATAAATTCACCTCTTTTAATGTGTTATATTAATAATATTCCTTATGGGCTTAATAAAAAAGTGGAAAGCAATAATGTTAATGACAAGGAGTAATAAACTTAGGGATGTGACAATATAGGAAAAAAATAATAATAAAGAAATGGATGGTGTTATAAGCCATGAACCCATGCAAAATGGACCTAGCAAAACCAAACTGGCCAAAATCCCACATGCAAGATAGCATGATCCCAAGCCTAATAGTTGCACTGCCCTCCAAGCATAGCGAAAATCATGTATCTTGAATCACCTCCACTCACAATATAAGAATGTTAAGTTACTGCATCAATCCCCTCACGCATACTCCCTCTTAGCAACAAGATCTCTCTTCTTCGTGCTTCAATCGAATGCTAACATTAGAGAAGTATTTCCCTTTTCATCTCGTTCCTTCGACTAAATACTCCCAACAACAAGGTCTTACCTCTCCCTCCTCCATCGATAGTAAGAAAACCACAATCTTGCCCCCTCTCTTTTATTTTCTTATCCTTCCTTACCTAATTTTCTTTGTTATCGTCTCCCTTCTTCTCTTTTTTAACTCACAATATATAATTATATTCCACTTAATATAATTTTAGAATGTGATTATCTTTTTAATATCAACTATTTTTTTTAGATTAGATTAAATTATTTTAAAATTTATTTAAAGTTTTAAATTATTGACGTGTTTGGAAATGTATTTAAGGAAATTGTGGTATAGTTCACAGGATAGGTTAGATCTTGCCAATGTTTAATTCATGTCAATTATGAGATAAAAGAGACTAATTAGGTGGCACCTGTTTTAAATAATTATTGGTGTTGACACCTTCATTTGTGTACTTATAATTAACTAAATGTTTATATTATGTGGGACCATTAAGCTGAGTTCCGCTTGATGTTGTCGATTGAATATCAAGTATTTGGCTCATTTTCAAATTTCGTGTTTGACTCACTTAACGAAGAAATTGAATATGATCATTTTGCAAACACCGAGCTTATTTGATAGCCCTATGTAAGTTTGAATGCTTTGAGTGATGTTGAAATTTCTAGGATTTTAAAAGAGTTAGAGAATTATATATATGATAGAATGTAATTTTAGAGGTTGCTTCAATTATTTATTCACTTGCATTAGAGCATCCCATTTTGGGGAAGCAAAGAAAAATTAGCTTCCTAGTTGCAAGAAAAGTTTAAGAATTTGTTAAAACATGAGATGATAGAAAATCTTCAAGCTATTAAATTGATTAGCTCTATGTTGCACAATGTATCCTAATATGGAGTTATGTCATTAGAGCATTTATGGCGAGTAAAGGTTCACTAAAAAGGGTATGAGAATTCAACAATCGGTACACAATTAGCATTAGTGAATTCATTTAGGGGTGAAAAGTTTATGCTACAAAGGTCACTCATAGGTATTCAATTTAGGTGACATTTAAGCCAATAAAATTGTGCAGTGCAAGACCTTTAGAGTTTTGGAAGCATAAAATGCCCACTTTAAAAAGGAGTCATAGTGGAGTTCCAATTTCACTAGTGTCAGGTCAAAAGGGAGAATTGTCAATTTGACACAATTGAGATTATTTTGCCACATCATGCTTTGCATTAGATGCCATATTGGCTTGCATTAAGTATAATCCTTATTTTGATCAAAAGTAGATCAAATAGTTGATATCATAAACATCACATCAATCCAAGTGAAGGCCCTAGAAATCACAACTTGATGGTAGAAGTTGAGATTTGTGAATCTTGATTCTATCTCAAGATCCATGGAGTTCCTCGGGTCGAGTGTTGCTTGTGCATGAGATGCAAGCCTCGGCTAAACCAAGCTTCTAAAATAATAACTTGGGTAAGATTTTGGATGGCATAGATAGATCTCTTTTGTTTCTTGCATGAATCCTTGACTTTGAGGGTCTCAAAGCATTGGTAGCTTCAACGGTGCATGCAAGAAACACTTATACGTTAATTATCGGTGTACTTGAAATTTGGAAAAATATTCGCTAGTCGCTTATACGTTAATGATGTTATGTTTAAGATAATATTTATTGTAATAAGAAAACAGAAGGGGCATGAAGTAGGAAAAATATCCAACTAATCTAACTCACCAAACCAATGCCAATGCCATAAAGAAGCCGGCCAAGTATGAGAATTGAAAGGTTAGAAGCGTATCCAGTAGTCAATCCACCAATAATGTACAAGACAGCTGCTACAATAAGCTCTCTTCTTCTTCCTTCACCAAGAAAGACTTAGTAGGTTGGCTCGAAAACTATTACTGTCAGAAGCATATATACCAATTGCCATACTCAAATGTCAAGCTTCTGATGACCTTAAGAAAGATGAGAAAAGTGCTGGAGCAATACCGAGAAAGTCTGCAGTAGGGAATGCTATGAGAGATCCAGCAAGAGCTCCATATAGAGAACCACTGACCTAATTACAGCAAAGGAAAACGAAAAAGAAAGAGAATATAGCAGTAAAAAAAAACTCCGTTGCTGAAAGCATTCTACTTAGAAAATTACCACAAAACCAAGCTGTACAGCTGAGAGATTGAACCAATTAGTCCCACTGAGCTCTGCTGACTGAGTAAAAATTGAGACTATGAGTCTAACATACATGAAGATGATCATTCCAAATTCAAAAGTACACTGATAAGAGCTTGTAACAAACTCTATTTTGTATATCTCTGCAAATGTATAGGTATGTGCACATAATTTTAAAACATAGTAGGCGCTAAGAGTATCAAATTTATATAAAGATATGATACATCAGTGATCAACTCAATTTTAACTTAAAAATTTTAGTCGATAAGTGAGATTCAATCACTCCTTAATTATCAAATAATATATTTTTTAATCATTGGTATGAGATAAAACTCTCATTATCATCATCTAATTTAATTATAACACCAGTTTTGATGATAAAAGGTAATTAAAATGTCTCATTTTAACGCATCAAAAACATCAAAAGCAGGAGTTCCGTAGATACCACACAGAGAAATACATGAATCACTCACCTGCAGGGAAATAACGGCGCCAGAGGTGGCGCCGATGTCGTATCCAAAGAGAAGGCCACCCAGAGCCGGGAACAAAAACCTGGATGATGGATTGAGCCAGCATTGAAGACAAAATTAAACTAATTACCAAACAGAAACGAAACCACTTACGGAAGAACAACTGCAGGCCAGGAGAACGCCTCGGCGGCGACGGGCTCGCCGGAAGAAGGCGATGAAGAAGATGGCAAGGAGTCTTCCTGCGATTGGGCGCGAGGACGGTGTAGATGAAAATAAGAAGTTGCGGAGAAGTTGAGAAGGGGGATTTCGGCGAAGCGGGAGGGTTGATTGCTAAGAGCGATGAGTGAAGAAGAGCGGCGGTGAGACTGAATTTGAGATCGGAGAAGCGGAGGCGACCGGCGAGCTCTGGTGCAATGCGGCGAGGTTGGGGGTACCGCGGCGTTGAGTGCGGAAGCCATTGGACGAACCATTTCTTTCTTGGCTCGCCCGTCGGCAACAGTAAGAAGCTAAGGGTGTTTTGAAATTATTTTATTAAAAAATTTAGAGAATATTCTGTCATTCCTATAAACTTTAAAATTAAAATGATATCATATTAATATTAATAATCATAAATTATTTTAACACTTTATTTTATAATTATTTATTTTTATTATTATTTCATATGAATCAGTTTTTTAAGTTCGCTTCAACTATATTCAAACAAATTACAACAACTTTGACATCAATTATAAATCAATTTTGAGTTGAAAATGAAGCCCAAAATTTTAAATAAACTTTGATCTTTTTTAGCATTTGTAAGGGTATGTTAAAGGAGAAAATTTTTCTATACGGAGTCCGGACGCAGCTCTACACGTGGACTCCAGTAATATGCTGTCATATTTGCCACATTGCGGAGGTTGTTTGAAGGTTGTTAAAGTGAAACCGCAGAAGTTATTGGGGGTTATTAGGGGTTATTGTGGTAGTTATTATGAAGGGTTATTGAAGTGAAATTGTTGAAGTTATTTAGGGGTTATTGCGGGGGTTATTATAGGAGGTTATTGAAGTGGAATCGCGCAAAAGTTATTGGGGGGTTGCAGGGGTTTCTTGATGTGAAGCCGCGGAGTGTATTGAGGGTTATTGCGGCGTTATTGGAGTTAATACCCCAATAACCCCTCAATAACCCTAACAAATGCGGTTCCACTCCAATAACATACATGATTCCACTTCACTAACCTCTGCGGTTGCACTTTAATTTTTTTTGGGTGGGCCTGGTGCAGCACACTTCGCAGCATATTACCAGAGTCCGCATGCAAAGCTGCGTCTGGACTTTGTATGGAAAAGTTTTTTTCTGTTTGGGGCGCTGCAGTTTATTTAAAAACAACAGTGAAGCTGCTAAACAATACTCTGATGCTCAAAAAGTTATAATGACTATTATCAATATATTTTCTTAAAAAAGTCTGACCGTAGCTAAAAAGTTATCATCGTAATTAACAAAGACTAGTGAAAAAAAAAACATATTTCAATAGTAGTTTTTTTGAAAAAACTATCATAACACAGTTTACCCAATTAAACAAACATACAGTGCGGTACCGCACTGTCATCGCACCGCTGCCCCCAAACGAACCGCAAATGAATAATTGTTTGGAAATTTCATAAAAATAATTTATGTACCGTACACAAGTACATGGTTATATTTAATTTGATGATAGAAATTCCAAATTTGTCACCTACAATTAAAGAATATTGAGATTTGCAAACTAATAAAATAATTTCAATCTTTAAGGTTTCATTAATTTATCCATTTGGCTAAAGGCGTAAGGAACTAACAGGGACGTCCATTGCTGCGTGCCATCAATCAATCAAACCAACAAAACCAAAAACAAAAAGGCCATCGACCTTGAGGAGGTATTTTGGCTAAATATTAATATCAAATATGAGTTTTTTTTCTTTCTTTTTTTCACCTACTGCATTTTTTAGCAAAATATTGATGTGCCTTCACCTAGGAGCAAATATTACGCATACTGATCGTACGTACACGACGACAAAGTGAAAACGAGACCAAGAGAGTTGTGACTTTTTTTTTTCACGCATCACAGCCTTTGATGTACGTATGCAAGGGCGTATGTGATAGTTGTTCTTCGTCTAAGCACTCAAATAGTTAAATTCATCAACTACCACAATAGGCATTTACTTAAATCACAACAAAAGTCCTTTTTTTTTTGGACATCTCTTCTCTAGTATCATTTTGATATAACTTTATTGATTTGTATAATGGGAAAAATTAAGGTTGTAAAAATTGGATCGGACATTGAACCTAAAGAAGGAAAAATTTAATGTTCAATGGTTTAATCGAACTTAAATTAGAGATTTAATTAGATGAGATAATAAACATTAAGTTATTTTTATTAATTTTAAATAATAATATATTAATATCATTTTTATCGATTAAACAAATAATAATTTAATTTAATGAAACAGTTTTGAGTATTTTGGAAGATATCCTTAATAGAAAATATTACACATGATATAGTTTTTTATTTTTATAGTTTAAATAATTTATTTACGACTATCCCATCAATATAAAAACAATTAAAAATAGATAATATTTGAACCAATTGGTTCCTTCAAAATCAAATCGGTTCATCAATTCGCAGACTGAACCTTTGTTCTATGCAAAAACAGTTAAAAGTTTGGATCAAGTCGGTTGAATCGCTAATTCACTACTGAACCGGTTGGACCGCTTCTCCAATCCAACTTTTAAAGTCATGGGAAAAAGAGTTCAAAAATAAAGTTTGTTTTAATGCTATTTTTTTCATTGTGTGTGTGTGTACACTTAATAGTTAATAAAGGGCTTTTAAAAAATGCGGTTAAAACAAAATTAAAACTAAATTTACTATAAATGAAAAATCTATTTCTCTTTTATCTTCCATCTCTCCCTCTCCTCCTCACATAAAATCTCAGGCTACCTAAACTCCAATATTGTCAAAGATATGATATTAGGAAGCTATATGGTGCTTAACCATTGATCCCTCACTATTCTCTCATATGGCTTTCGGCATTAATTTCTCATTAATTTCAACCTAATCTATACTGTTGACCATATCCGAAGTCTCCCAATTCCAAATTATCAATTAGGAGGATGACATGGCAACGTCAATCATTCATTTTCGACTAAATTTTAATATATATTGATAATTTTTATTTAAAACTTGATAATTTATAATAACTATGACATATCAACACATCTTATGTTTTATATCCATTATACTTTACTAATGCATGCCTTTAATTTAGAGGAAAAAGGAATTGTTATATAAAAATATTATACAATAATATTTTATATTGATTTTTCTTTATGGCGATTCTTGAAAGCTCTTAGGGTTTCTTTGTTCAACGAAAGTTTCTACATGTTTCGACGTCAAGTTTCTCTTCTTTTCCTTTTCATTTGGGTAATCTCTAAGATTTTTCTTGTTTCAGATCCATTTCTAGTTTTGATTCTGCTACGAATTGGAAAAGTTTGGTTTCATCTAATATTAACTCTTTTACTTATTTTAATCTCTCATATGTTCCATATACAAATGATAAAATTGGTTTTTTGGATGATGAAGTTGATAATGATTTTAATTTTCCCTAAAATTAATGCTTGGAAATTTCGTGTGTTTAATAATGAAACTCGTCTTGTTGATCGTAAATGTTTTCTTAAGAACTTAGAAATTAAAATAAATTCTTTCATCTAGTTATTACAAGATTTTTTTAGATGAAGATCATGTCCATGGTTTTGTTATTGCTTATCATAGTAAGATATGGAATTTATAGAATAAAGATCTTTTGAATATCTTTGTCATGGATAATGATGCTCAATTTATTCATTGCCATGTTTATATTTCTGCTAATGCCAATTTTTTGTGATTGTTATCTATGCTGATACTTGTGCTAATATTAGGAAGAAGTTAGGGAATTATATTATAAATATTGTTGAGAATATGTCATCTTCTTTTAATATACTTGGAGCTTTCAATTGTATTTTAAGGAATGAAGATAAGGTCGAAGGTGTTCAATCTTTGTCGTCCAAACTTTTTTATTTTATTAATTGTATTTACCACTCTGGTCTCATTGAGATGCATAATTCTGGTTGTTTCTTTAGTTGGTATAATAATCAATCTAATTATCTTATTAAATGTCTTCTTAACAAAGCTTTTTGCAATTCTACTTGGAAAAATTTCTTTCATAATTCTTTTTATAAAGCTTTAAAACCTTATTCGTAGGATCATCACCCTATTTTAGTTTCTTTGGGTAGCTCTTCAACTATTCATTGTAGATTTATGTATAAAAATTATTAAGCTTTTGTTCTGACTTTTTAAATTTTTTTAATATAGCTTGGAGAATTCTTGTAAATGGGGATCCTATTTTTTCTCTTTGTAATAAACTTCAGAAGTTAAGCTTGCTCTTAAGAGTTTGAATTGGAATTCTTATAAGTTTTATCCTATTATTTTGTGGATCTTATTGTTAAACAAAATAAAATTATGTTTGAGTTGGAAACTGATCCCTTGTCTAAAAACATTTTAGAGGAAGCTTCTGTTATTCAAAATAATACTTCTAATGCTTTTAATTGTGACTATAAGTTAGCTAAATAGAGAGCCAAATGTTCTTGACTAACTAAAGGAGAAGATGACATTAAATTTCTATATCAAAAAGTTAAAGTTTGACATAATTCTAACTTTATCAAGGAGATTTTAGTTGATTAGGATTATGTTCATAATCATGATGATATATTCATTAAGCTCCTACTTTCTATTCTAATTTGCTTAATGTTTCTTATTCTAATGATTATACTTTGGGAAACCCATTTCTTATTAACAATGTTATTTCTATTGAGGATTCTTTATTTTTGATTCAAGGTTTTTCTGATTATGTTATCAAAAAGGCTTTCTTTTTTATCGGTTCTAATAAAGTTTATGGGCCAAGTGGTTTCACTTCTAAATTCTTTAAAGATGCTTGGAATATTGTTGGAAATAATTGCATTTATGCTATTAAATATTTTTTCCTTACTTCTAAGTTTCTTCATAGGATTAAGCATTCAGTTATTATACTTTTTTCTTAAGAGTTCTTCAGCTAACTCTTTTTATGATCAACATTTGATTTCTCTTGTTAAAACTTTTTATAAAGTTATTTCTATTTTATTTGCCAATAAACTTAAAATTATTTTTTCTAAAATTATTCATCATTCTGAATATTGTTTTAATTAGTGGTCGTGATATTGCAAACAATATCATTTTAGCAAATGATTTTTTTTATGGATATAATTCTATTAATTGTGCTAAAACTGATATTGTTAAAACTTTTGATAGAGTTAACAGAGACCTGTTAATTATGAAATTGCATAAAATTTGTATTCCTTCAAAATTTATAATTGGATTTTTGCTTGTATATCCAATGTTCACTTTTCTATCATTCTTAATAATGATTTATAAAGATATTTTTCTACTTCTTCTAATTAAAGAAAAGGTTGTCCTCTTTCTCCCTATCACTTTATTATTGTGATGATTTCTCTTTCAATTATGCTTGACAGACAGTTGGATGATGTTGATAATGTTATTCAAATTAAACATTTGGTTTATGATGGTGATCTTCTTTTTTTAAACAAAGTTGAATCTATTCATCCTAATTTTATAATTGGAATTTTAAGGAATTTTTCTAAAGCTTCCGATCTTCAAATAAATTTTAGCAAATCTATTATCACTTATTCTAAAAGTGTTGATAATATTGTATTAATTCAAATCTGTAGTTTATTTGGCTTTATTATTAAGAGCTTGCCTTGAAATTATCTTGAAAATTTTATTAAACCTTCTAAATTAGTTATTTATGACTATCATAATCTCTTTGACAAAATTTATTATGGGTTTGCTAGTTGGAAGAAGAAGCTTCTTTTTGCTACTAATCGTCTACAGTTAGTTAAATTTATTATTTGGAGTTATCTTTATTATTGATTTCGTTCATATTTAATGCCTAAAGCTTTGAAGGAAAAAAAAATTCATCTTTAATCTCTAATTTTTCTCTTAATATTAATGATTCTAGTAAGCTTCATACTATTTCTTGAAATAATATTAATATTTTCTAGACATGTGGGTGGCTTGGGCCTACCCTCTTTATACAACTTTAATACTACGTGAAAAATTAAAATTATTTGGAAAAGTTATAATTATCCTTCTCATGTAATAGGTTGGTTGACGAATCAGTACAGTACAGTTCTCTTTGACGAAAAATTAATTATTGTTCTTCTCATTTATGGAAAGAACTTGTTATAATTGCTTCTAAATTCAAATCTTATTTAAATTTTCATATTACAAATGATTCCTCTATGTCTTTTCTTATTTTGATCTCTGGTTAAAAAGTTAATTCTCTTGTGGAAACATATGGTGATCTACTTTAAATTGGTTTAAACTTTCTCATAATTCCAAGTTAAATATTAATGTTTATAATAATAGATGGAATTTCTCAGGGAATCATAATGCTCCTTCATTTTGCATTGAGGCAGTTAATAAAATTTCTATTATTAATGGTCTTACTTGTTCTTGAAAGAATGATTTGTTCTTTTCTCATAAAGAGGTCCATAAATCTCTTCCTACTGTTGATTGGTATAATTAGTTTGGTTAAAATGCTATTCTTTAAGCTCTGTGTTCCATGCTTGAAAAATGATTGTTAAAAACCATAAAATTTGTATATTTTACAAATTTGAGGGTTATATTTTAATTTAAATTGCCTTTTATGCAATAATTACTTTGAATCTTATGATCATTTCTTATGTGAATGTTTTTATTTTCATTCCCTTATAAATAATTGTTTACTAAATAGTCATTTTTTTATAATACCCTCTAATATTTGTCATTCTTATATTATGCTGATAATTTTACTTGTAAAACTATTAAGAGGTTTTATTTATTTTCTTTGTAAGTTGTGGCTTATAATATTTGGGTTGAAAGGGATTCCAGGATTTTCAGACGAAATGCTAAATATGTGGACTTTAACAATCATTATATTTGTCGATTAATTGGTTACATCAAGGAAATGGAAATTAAGACTAATATTCCTAACTCTATTAAACGATTTTATTGCTAATAAGTTCTATTTTTCTATTTTGACTGGTTGTTGATGTTGTTGCTTTTCGATTTTTAATTGTTGGTTGATTTCCTGTTTTTTATCATTTTTGTTAGCTATTATGATTTCTAGTGCTTTGATTTATTTGCTACTTATATTACTAATTTTATGTTAGAACTTCTCTACTTTTTTTCAATTTGGAATATCTCTATTCCTTTCTTTTTTATTAGTTTTGTTCCCTCCTATCTTCTGTTACAGTTTGGTAATTTGGTATGTTTGTCGTAATTTTGATTCTTCTTCTTCTGGAATTGGATTTTGGTCTGTTCGATTTTGATAAGCTTTTGTTGGTTTATTCTCAGATATTTCATTTGATCTTTTGTTTATTTAATTGTTGATTTGTGGGACTTTAGTTTCTTTGTTGATTGGGCAATTTGTTGAAAGCTGTTGATATTTTACTGAGATTTATAGAGACTTTGTTTAATCTTATTCTTTTTGACTTAGTTATTAAGTGAAGTCATGATACCCTTAGTAGTTGGAATTAGTATGTGATGTTTTGGGTTTGGTTGAGCTTTATTAGTTGTGTTTTCTATGTTTTTTTTTTCTTTCAGTTCTTTTTGAGTTTTATCTATTTGTTCGGTACTTTTATTTGCTTTTTAATAAATTTGGGGTAGGCCCCACCCCCCAAAAAAAGGAAAAAAATGTTTCTTTTGCAGTCTATCATGCCCACTTTTGAGATGTATAATATATATGATATATTAGTAAGGCATAGAATATGTTTATGGAGATCAAGCAAGGGTGGA
>NEWO01000098.1:2905939-2925869 GCA_003013225.1 Phalaenopsis aphrodite
CTTATAGTGGATTTTTACAACTGGGCTAGGCCCCGTGGTTTTTCCCTTTTTACGGGTTTTCCACGTAAAAATTTCTGGTGTGATCACAGCTCGATTCATTTTTATCTGAGTGTGTGCTGAATTCTCGTGCAACGCTAAGACGATAATCCATTACTCTACCGCCGCGAATTTTCTAGCACGCATCAAATAATAATTTATTTATTTTTAAATGTTTTTATTAACCTTTTTTAGCGTTTTTTAATTTAATAATTTTTTAAATATTTCTTTAAAATATTTAATAATATAATAATAATTATTATTATTGTTTATTGAAATGAAAATTATTAATAGTTATTGAATATAAAAAAAGTAAACCGGAAATATTAAATAATATTAATAATTTAAATTAATAGGAAAATTGAAAATTTAAATCATTATTTATAATTTAGAATAATTATTATTATTAAATAAAAAGTAAAAAAGAAAAGATTAAATAATATTCATAATGTTATATTTAAGAATAATATTAATTATTAAATCTAAAAAGGCTGAAAACAAAAATTTTTTTAAAAATGTTATAATTAAGAATAATAATATAATGGAATAAACAATAAAAATAAAAAAATATAATAGTATAAATACTTTTATTATTAAAAAAAGAATGATAATAATAATTAAATTAAAAAAAATAATTTGAACTATATAGGTTGTCTGGCTCGGCGAGGCCGGTCCAGTCGCTTAGGCTGAGTTGGCGTTGTTAGTTAGCTTAGGGTCAACAGGACTGACTTGACCGACTAAGTTTTGTTAATTGATTAATCTAGTATGACTGTCAATGCTCGATCTTTGGATGAGAAGCTCCTGTCGAAGGAGTGAAACTAGGTTATCGTGTAGAGGGTAAATCACAGTAACCCGATAGACAACTCTTTCCTGAACGAGGAAAGCATGTGGGATGACTTTAGGTCTTTGCTACATTGTCAATTCTGCGTCCTTAATGAGAAGTCTTGGCGGCGTTTGTGAGACGGCTGGTGATATTAAAAAGTTAGGTCTTTCTTCGGGTAGAATCTACTGGAAGGTAGGTTGTTGTCTTTGGACAGCTTTCCAGTAGGGATTAACTCAGATGTTTATTTGTTTTACTTTAGTTTGATTAGTTCAAATTCTATTCGATCGGTCATTCTTTTGTTTTTCTCCTTACTTTGTCAGCCATTAGCTTTAGCTTAGACTATTATATTTGATCAAGTGGGTCTCATGATCTTCTATCGAAACTCACCGTATTTTCTTTCTTTATCTCCTAAGGATCAGAACTGACGCAAGTTCAGAAAAATAATTCACTGTATAGTATGTCACATGACCACAATCATAAGAATGTATTAAGTATTTTTATTATTACAGATTAATATTGAATGCGTCAAAACAGTTTCTGCAAGCCAAAACCGAAACAAGTTTTTTCAAAAATTTTAGTTTAAAGATAAATAGAATACAGCAAAAGAAATGCCCGTCTCCACACGCAAGGGTCCTCATTTTAGTAAAGGGGCAATTACATACAGTCCACTCGAATTTTGCAATTTACAAATTTTCAGCTCATCAAATTTCAATTTCTCACTTCTTTATCAAGGTTCATGATAAAATCCCGACTCATATATTTTCATAAACACATCAATTTAGTAGTTCAAATAAATTACATGAATAATTAATTTGTAAATATCAAAATCTGAAATGTCATGTGGAGTCATTTTAAATCCTAAAGGAAGCATTAATCCAGGTCCAGGGCTCTCAAAAATTAATCAGTCATGTCAACTCTACTCGAATCCGACTTGACAATTCAGATCTGGGTTGACCTAAATAAATTTTGGGTTAAGTTTATATTAAAAAAAATAAAAAAAGAATTTAACGTCTTTAATTTATCTACTGGGATTTTGTCTAACACGTCAACCGAAAATTCACCCAAAACACCGACCCGTCAAATTTAAATTGACTTGAAGTTGGCCCTTCAACCCAAACTTAACCCGAGATCGACTCGATTTTAACCAGAATAGTTATTATCCTTTATGTTAAATGGGTTATATTAATCAGATTTGGGCTGATGGGTTGAATACAGGTCTTATTTAGGTTGGACTTTCTAATCTATCTAATAGTGGGTCAATCTATTTTGGGTTGGCCCAAGTCTGACCCGTGAATTCAATTTGAAACTCCCCTCATTCTTCACCTAGCTTAAAAGCTGCATAAAAATAATGATATATTTGCATTTAGTCGCTTTAATAGTCAAATCTTAGTTCAACGGCTCTGATTTAGTTGGAGGTGTCAACTCCGCTCCCATGAGGATATCTATGGCTGGTTATTTCATTCTTGCTTTAACATTTATATATTTTTAACGTGATAATTAAGAAAATAATACAAAAAATCTTAAATCACATCCTTGATCTTGAGATACGGATGGTTTGAGCTCCTGTAATCAAGAGGACAACAAGTTCTATCTTTTAAGGTGTATGGTAGCTAATTAATATATGAGCATCATATTATAGATTTTATCTTTTTCAGAAAAAAAAAGATTTAAATTATAGATTTTGCTTGTACCATCATTAATTGGATCCTAAAGCATTAGTAAGTTGCAAAATAATTTTTGTAACTATACAATTAGAAGCGTGCAACTACTCATATCAGCAATACACAGATAGTTTTTAACATTTCTTGCCCCAACATAAACACACAAAAATATGATGACAAAGAGAAATGAATTCAATGAGCCAGACGTTCAGACAAAGGTCCGATGAGTATAAAGGGCCGAGTACTGAAGCTTGAGTTTCGAAGGCTGAGTACAAAAGACTGAGTATGGATGGCTGAGTATGAAGATTTTTAAAAACGAGAATCTTAGACGTTCGTCACCTACCAATTCACTTATAAGAGAAGGTCATCCACATTGTCTTCAATATTTCTCTATCTCATTTTCAAATACTTTATTTGGATAAAAAGGGCTTCATTCATGCATTCAAGGATTATTATCCCCAACTCCCCTAAGGTGACTTGGATTTAACCAAATATCACCATGGATTCTCCTATCTTCTCAATGGGAGCTGGGAACACTCCAGTATGAAAGATGACCTCCCACTTCGCCTCTAAATCATTGCTCATCAACAACATCACCAACACAATCAACTTCACTGGTAACTTTAGCTTTATTGGTAGGGGCGATGCTCCTTGAAAGATTATCATCATTGATAATCTCTCTCTCAACTATGTTTTCCCTAGATTCTTGCTCTCCGCCAATATCAGCTGACTCACTCTTTAAATGTGAAACTTTAGAAGATTCATCCTAATGTTCCGGTTAAGTTGGCCTATGCAAAGGTGAGGTGTTACCTATAACCTTCATTTGAAGTTAAGGATAAGCTCCAATGCTAAGGCCTTGCTTTGAGTATCATCGAACTCTAAGGCTTCAAAGAATTTGTTGCTCTTTGCTATAAAGGAAGACTTCAAAGTGCTTAACTCTCTACTTGGATTTCTATTTGGAAAAGTCTTAACTCTAACAACTATCATTAGAGAATTGAATATTTCATCTTTAAGGTCTATTGTTGAGGCTTTTCTTCCATTAAAACTCCATCCACATAAGTAGGAGTTTTCTTGGCAACAATCTTCCCAGACTTTTAATTTTTTTAGTGGGGATATGCTCAATCCATATAAAACTCATTCCACTTTGCACCATAGGAAATGAGCAATTATATTTGTTTGGATATTAAGCAATTATAGATGAGATGAATCCATTTCAAATGTTATATAAAGTTAAAGTGTTTTTATCCAAATATTTTGTGCTAGTTGATATAATTTTTAGAATTTTGTTGTAACTTCATGAAATCACATGTTTCCATATTTTAAGTTGACTTTAATATTTTTTTGATATATGTTTATATAAGAAAACTATATGATCTATAGACTCTTTGATTTCCTACATACAATGAATAGTAGCGATAATACTAGTTTTCTGACACGAGAAATGAATAGTAAAAAATGGTCTTGTCGATAATAAGTAAATTTAAATCATGCTGAATGCCATCACTGTTAATAAGCTCATGTTTATGGTCCTTAAAATTGAGGCAAATCTTATAAGGCTTCCTTTTATTTAATATCCTACTCACATTAATAAATCCAAAGAATTAGCCAAGATATTATGCACAACTATTATACATGTGAGAATATATAACACCCCCATTTAATGCCTCTATTATCTTCATCGGAGCTTTTGTGGCGCCAAGCTCTCCGTACCGGATATGTGGCTCCCTTCAATCATCTTCCCCGCCAATCCACACTTGTTCTACAGTCCCGATTCCTGATAGATCCAGCCGCCGCCCACCTATGGCTCCGGCGCTCACTTCCCAGTACAGCTTCAGCAGCCTCATCACTCCCCCTCACCCCAAGCTCGGTCCCCGTCTCCATCAAAAGCCTCCCACCACCATCTTCTGCAGAAAACCAAACCCCACTTCCCCCGAGACCAACAAACCCAGCCGCTTCTTCTTCTTCGACCTACCTAAATTACCCGACCCCAAATCCACATCTCTCTTCTCCACCCGCCTCCGCAAGGACCCCAACACCGTCTTCGTCGCCGGGGCCACCGGCCAAACCGGTGCTCGCATTGTCCTCAACCTCCTCCGCCGGGGCTTCTCTGTCCGCGCCGGCGTGCCAGATATCGCATCTGCTCAAGACCTCGCCCGCCTCGCCGCTGCTTATAAAACCATCTCACCGGAGGAATCCAGGCGGCTTAATGCAGTGGAGTCGTCTTTCGCAGACCCGGAGTCGATCGCTAAGGCCATCGGCCTGGCCACGAAGGCGGTCGTCACGGTCGGATCGGGAGAGAATGGACCTGCCAGCGTTGTCACCGCTGATGATGCCTTTAGTGTTGTTCGAGCCGCGGGGCTTGCTGGCGTAGGGCATCTGGCTGTTGTTTATGACTCGCAGGTTGGTGGTCTGGGGTCCGGGCAGTCTACCTACAACGTGTTCGACGGAATTACTTCTTTTTTTTCCAACCTTTTTGCGGGCGCTCCGATGCCTCTGACGATGGCCGGGTTGCTTGCCAAGCTGGTGGAGACTGACGTCGTTGCTTATACGTTCGTCAAGGCCAGGCTCACGGAAGATTACGCACCAGAGAGTTCTTATGCTCTTGTAGTCGGTAAGGAGGGCAGCAGCTCAGATGGGACGACCACGCTTTATAATTCCAAGGTATCCATTATCTTTACATTGAACAAATCTACCAGAATAGTCGCCGGGCAATTATTTGTAAATAAAAAAATTTGTAGTTTCTGTTATTTCTATCTTTAAGATCCCGTACCTGTCTTACAGGTGTCCAAGTCCCAGATTGCAATGTTGGTGGCGGATGTTTTCTCCAATGCTTCAGTTGCGGAAAATAAGGTGCAGATGATTCTTGTGCAATTTCTATTGAAGTTGAGTCACCTTTAAGACTTATAGCTATACTGTAAGAGCGATATGTCTTGCATCTAATCATCTGTCATCATTTAAAAGCATTTTTTGTACCATAGCTTGTAGTATCATATGAAGCACTCCATTATTTCAAAATTTTACTTTGGTTGGTTAGTTTCTTATTATAATCACAGGATAATGATTTAAGGGTGATGCTATACTCCCCAAACAAATCCTACTTGAAAATTGAAATAGCATTTTCTTGATTGTTGTCATCATCTATGCGAAAAAATTAAACAAAGTGCCTCCATAAACACATCACTTTTAGATATAGGAATAAATAAAAGATTACATAGAATTTATTCGAGGATAAGGGAAAACTGTGCCCAACTCAATAAATTGATTAAGTGCACAGTGTAGAGACATATGAAAGGAGCTACAAGAATTGCCAATTGAAAATGCAGCTTTACCAAAACAAAAGATCTATAAAAAATAATTGTGTAAAAGCCTAGAAGCTTCGAAGGACTCAAAACAGTGCTTCAAGGTTAAATGGTCAAGTGAGTAAATATCTATAATACTAACAAGCCCGATAAGAAAATATTTCAAATAATAAATTTCAGTTGTTAATATTTTCCAACAAATGGCAAAACCTCCAAACCATCTAAAAGTGAGGAAACTTTTTGTGGGAGAGGTTGGAAATTAGTGAGAAAAAGTTTGCTGAATTATATATGGATGCCTAAATGTTTGAGTTTCATATGGGATAGAGGAATGACAATTCTGTCACTAAAAACTTGTTTCTCATTGACCCTTTTAGAGAAACAAAGAGATCTCTTTGATTGATTGATATCATGGAGAATATATAAGAAATTGAGATTGCTAGTGTTGGCATCTCCAAAAATTAACAAGTTAGTTGCATACAAAGGTGAGAAAATGTGATCCGATCAATGATAATCCTAAGGTAGTCACTTGAAGCAATTTTGTCTTCAAGAAGATTGGATTGACAATTCATAGCACGAATGAAAATATAAGTGGCAACTTTGCTTTAACTTAGAATAAGAGGAGAAAAACTATTCCATGTCACCATTAGACAGGTAGAGTGGTGCAAATCATACCATCATGCCTTGATCCAATCAAAGAAATGCAAAAAGAACCTTTGAGGTGCATTCATTTCAAAATAAATTCTCTTTTGACAATGTTAAAAGCTTTTTGAATGTGAAGTTTAGCATAAAACATTTACCTGTCTTTTATGGCTGAATACTTATGAAGAGTGTTAGTTACATAGCGATACAAACCTAAAGTTAGATATGTTGCAGGCTTGGGGAAGCTTGAGAATATGTTTGATAGTAGTGGCCTTTACTTTCTAGGATAGTTTTTTTTGATGTAGGAAGTGTTTAACCTTCGAACAAACGTTATTTCTCCCAAATCCTGAGGGCAAGCATAAAATTCAAAGGTATTTCCAGTAGGATTAGGAGCAAAATCCTCAAATACATAGAAGGTCACTCGTTTAATTTACTTATTAGAGATAAGATCCAAAACTTCAATAAGAAGTGATGATGTACTTGAAAATACATGGTGAGGAGTTTGTGAGGGGAAAAATGTTTGTTGAATAGATTTTTGAAGTGTTAGATATTAGCATTCGTAATAACAGTTTATGAGGTAAAACTTACAAAATCAGTGGAGAGCTCCTTGACGATGTTGATGTTTCTCCTTTGATTAACTTTCCCGTATAAAATGTGGTGGCCATTTTCTTCCCGAGAAAATACTTAGCCTTGGTTTTTTGAATAATCCATGAATAATGTAAGTTTTGTAGTGCACATGATTTACATTAATATCATAAACATGATAATTGAGGAGAACTTCCTGAGGCTGAGAATTAAGAAAAATATTTCTTTATTGATCTTCTTTCATTGTAGCACTAGAGTTAGAAATATTATTAGAATTAGAAATGTGATTCACAGAGTACTAACATTTAGCTCCTAGAGATTGCCCAAGGCATTTGGGCATTTGATAAACTATAAAGACTGGTTCATTCATCAAAGTAATGATTCCATGCTTGAGCAAGAATAGTCTTGAAGGAATGATGTAAGGTCTAAAATTTTTTTATTACAAATCTATGAGTTGCAGCAAATGGAAGTGTTGTTAGGATGATGATTGAAAAATGATTAGAGCATAAGGAGGCATAACTTGGTAGAAGATAAGGGGAAATGGCTCAATCTAATTTGTGGTTGACCATCACGCAATCCAACTTTATTATAATTGGTTTAATCCTATTGTTAAACAAGGGTTAACCAATATAGGAAAGATCTCTTAGAGAAGACACAAAAATAAATGAGTTGAACACCCAAATTTTAATTTTTTTGTGATATTTGTTTCCTCCAGCATTTTTATGAGTGAATTTGCAACGATTGGAATCTCCTGAAAAATTATAGGAACTAGAAAGGTTAGCAATGTTTTTGAGAGAATTATAAAGTTGGGTTCTATCTGCTTGAAGTTTAGCAGCATAAATAACAGACAAGTGCAGAGCAGTAGAGGTGCCCGCACAATGCCTTGAATGATCTACTCCTACGCAAGTTAAGGAGAAAATGAAATTGTAGAAGCATTCCATTTTATTGAGATATGACTAGAGGAAGAGTTCAAAGTTGTCTTAGTTGCTTTCACAACCAAACTTGGTGGCATTGACAGACCAAGGGTCATTAACAAGAGAGGCTTTGAATTTGGCTTCAAGTACACAAATATCAAGGTTTTATGAGTGGTTGTGATCTCTGTAGCTGAGAAATTGATCCAAATCGTAAAAACCTCTGACATTCCAAGAAGCTAATGAAGGGAAGAACATGTTAGGATCAATTTTTTTGGTGGTGGTGAATTGGCTTGACCCAATTTGTTGCTTTTGGGTTTAACTGTGAGTTCAGGGGGAATGAATGTGTTGTTTTCAGGAGTGTCTATCGTTGTTGTGTTGAGAGTAATACAAAATACCTCCATTGGTTTGGAATTTTATGCTCAAGTAGAGTTAAGATTAGGAGCAGTTTTTTTCAGGTACCAATTGCGGGACGGGATGTTCAAGGATTTGGTGACATTGGTTTGGGTGAGTAAATAGCTGGCGAGGTTAGATGTCGTTAGAAGGTAGCACTGAAGCAGTATTCCAACTGTGACTAGATCTTCTGCTTCTTGTAGGATAATAAGCAAAAGAGTGAGCAAGTGGCTGCAACTAGAACACGGGGTTAGCTTCTACTCATGGACAACTTTATTTGTTGAGTCTTCACACACCCAGGCTGATGCCAATTTATTTCAGGAGTTGCAAACTATAGATACATTAACTCATTCTCATAAAAGTGCGACGAATTATGTTTGTCTTGAGAGCATTGATAGAGAGCGGGATACACACATTACTAGCGATCTTTGAGACCAAAACATAAATGTAGATTTTTGGTTTTAATCCAAAGAGAAATGGGTGAAAACTCTCTCTTACTAGCAAAACTTGGGAGATTATTTTTAATGATGAAAGATTTCCAAAGAAAAATAAAGGACCTACCATCCATAATGATCATATTCTTTAGGGCATGAAACATAGGCAAGAAAGAACCATCATCAAGTGATAGAAGTTTTTGATTACCTTTCAGTTTCCAAGTCGTATTGTAGGCTTCCATGACGCCCCTATAAAGTACACTTCCAAAGGTAAACATATTACTATTATTTTAACTATTTATGAATCTAATGCTGCACCCACTTTTTTGTGCTTCATTAAAATGTTTCAATTGTTACCAAAGCTTCTATGGCCTACGTTTCTCCTGTTTTTTAAATTGGTGCTGGTCAATCATGCTTCCATTTAGAAGTTGCTTAAATTTGATTATTGTATTAGCTTAGCAAATCAGTTTGAGCTTATGATTAGGTTCAGGGTTAGATTAACTCACTTATGAAGGGTTAAAACTTAAAATAGAGAGTTGATTACATGTCATATAAATAAGAAGTTAGAGGTTATGTTAAACCTGGCAATATTGAAGATTTGGCATATATCAATGAATTCATATATTTGAGGTGACACTTTAATCATAATTCGTTACTTCATTAGCTTTAAGTGCTCATAAACTTTCTTTGGACTTATTATTTTAACCATGAAAATTTGTGAATTGCTTTTTCCTCCTCAATTTTAGGTTCTTGAGGTTTCAACAGATGCTTCAGCTACTTCAAAACCAGTGGTTGAACTTCTCAGGTATAAATTGTATATTATAGTATCGTATTGTTTTGAAATATTTATCTACTTGTTTAATTGCATGTGCATCATCTGGATGTTATTTATATTTAAACAATAAATTCTAAATTATTAAAATTTGGAAGTAATTATTATTATAATATTATTATATTTACAAGTAAGCATGTAAACCTATTAATTATTTACTATTTCATTTTTTTTAGAATAGATGGATTATGGGATTATATTAGATACTATCACATTGGTTATATATATATATATATATATATATATATATATATATATATATATATAGTTTTTTCATCTAAAGAATGAGCAATCCCAATTTACTTGCATGTGCACGAAGTGTATATTATTAGCATTTAAAAAATAATAAAAATCTGTAAAAAAAATACTCAGCATCATTTATATTAATTAATTAATTATTTATTTTCAAAAGACAACTTGAAGTATAATTAGTCGTGATTCTTTTTATGTTTATATTTTCAGAGGATCAGGACTACAGGAGAAGATGAGAGTGTTTAATTAGAATTTTTAGGAAAAAAGTAGATCTTAAGAGTTGAATTAAGATAGAGATGATATTTAAAAATCCATTTGTTTGTTAAAAAAAAAGTTGGCATTGCAGTTATTTTTAATGAGAATTGGTCAAACAAAAAAGAAATACCCAAAATTGTCAAGAGTTAGTGAAGCAGGAATATATATTCTTTTCAAAACAATTATGAAAATCAGTTGTTTGAAATATAATTGCCTATGAATTAGGACATTTCAAGAAAAAACTAAGAAATCAAGTGTAATTCTACAGTTGAATTAATTTTTTTGGTATGGGAAAAACTTTAATAAATAGTTTCATTTATAAACTAGTGGCAGTTTTTTGAATCTAAATTTGCCTGTCCCGTGAATCACACTCACACGCAATGAACAGAGTATAATTAGAGAGAGGAGAGAGTGAGAGAGAGAGATGAACAATAATCAATTATGTCTTATTCATAAAATTTTTCGCTATTTATCGAGGAGATGATACAATGATAATATTACATTTATGTTCTTGTTTGGAAGGGGTTCGCACTATGGTATTTTTGGTTTTTTTGCATGTATAGGCTTGTTATCCGACTATTTCTGGCTCGCTTGGCTACGCTTGGTTAACTTCGAGTCAAAGGGACCAGTTTGGTCGGCTGAGCTTGGTCGGTATGGGTCGATCGGCTGATTTAGCCTGACTGTCAATCCTTGATCCCTAGTGAGAAACCTCTGGGGCTTCCATGCGATGATTGAAGATACTGTGGATTAGTGCTGACGCATATAAGTTTATTTTCTATGAGTGCTTCAAAGTCATAGCAATTTCTATGTAGATAATGATACAAATAAGTACTCAACAGGAAAGGAACCCAGCAAGTGCTTTGACCATTTGATTAAACATTCTCATATATGACAAATAAGTTTCACTTCAAATAATGCATAAACTCCAATTAACCATATTTTCAATTCATAAACATTACCATATGATAAAGAAGTTCATCTATTTGCATGAAAAGAACATGGTATTGAGGCCTTTGGATAAGTGGAGAGAGTTAATGCCTTAAGCATTTTCCTTACTTATGAGTTTCATGAATAAGTATGTTAAATAATTATTCTTCAATTGATTTATCCCATTAAGTTGTTGGCCGTTTGTTTTTGCAATATTGTGTGCAAAAGCTTAATTAATTAAAATAATGAACCATACTTTTGTTCTTTTATATACTGTTAAAAGTTATATTGAGAAATAATTTATTCCTATTAAAAGTTTTAAGCGGCAGGAGACTCTGGGGTTTGTTTCAAGGCTCTGATATTATGTTAAAATTCAGAAAAATGTGGAATTAAGCGTAATATTTCTTTGATATGAAAGAGGGTATAAATAACTCTTACATGAATCATAGAATAGGAAAGACAGTAAAAAATAAATAATATGAAAGAAAAGATGTATCACTTAATATCTCAAATTAATCAATTTATATTAATTATTTGGAGATAAAAGAAATAACATAAAGTATGAAAGCCTAAAATAGGAAAGAAAATAAATCTAATCCTAGAAAATAAATCTAAATAGGAAAAGAAATAAAATTATATTAGGAAATAAATCTAATCCTCATAACTTCCAATAGGAATAAATTATTTCCTAATATAGCTTCTAAAACCCTTCCTCAAGTTGAAACATAATTGAAAATTATGTTAAACTTGGATTTGAAAACATCAAACAATGGACGAGGAAGATCCTGTGAGATGGAACTTGAAGTCTTCATCCTGTACTGCGATTGTCTCTTACTATGTCTGTGAGTGGAAGACTTCTACAAGTAATGTTGCATGAGAGTTTGCAAGGAAATTGACAACTTGCAGGAAAAACTGACTTCTAGTTAACTACAGTTGTCTTTGATTGTAGTTCATGCAGTGTCTGCAGGTAGACGAAAGACTCCTACGATAATGCTGCAGGGGAGTTTGCAGTGAAGTAGACAACAGTAATTGTCTTCGACTGCAGTTCTTGCAGTGTCTGTAGGTAGACAGAAGACTCTTACAAATAATGTTGCGGGGGAGTTTGCAGGAAACTAGACAACTGTGATTGTCTTTGACTACAGTTCCTGTAGTGTCTGTAGGTAAGCAAAATACTCCTACAGGTAATGCTGCAGGGGAGTTTATAAAGAAATATACAACCAATATGAAAAAATTGCAGGGTATGACCTGCAGAAAAAGAAATACCCCAGAGGTAGGCGTTGCTGCAGGAAAAACTCCGGAGGAAGATCTGCTGCAGGAAGATCTCTAAAGGAGGGTCTACTGCAAGAAATATTCAGAAGAAGGGTCTGTTGTAGGAAAAAGTTTTGGAGGAGAGCTTGATGCAGGAAAATGCTCTAAAGTAGGGCTTGCTGCATGAAAAATTCCGGTGAATGACTTGCTGTAGGAAAAACTCTGGAGGAGGGTTTGATACAAAAAAAAATTTGGAGAAGGGTCTGCTGCACGAGAAGCTCTAGAGGAGAGGTTGCTGTAGGAAAAATCTCTGGAGGAAGCCTGCTGCAAGAAAAGGTTCCGGATGAGGGCTGCTCGAGAAAAAGTTCCGGAAAATGTCTGTTGCATTGATCACACCGAAGATTTCTCCCTTATCGGGCTTTGACGAAGAAAAAACTTTCAGTTGCAATGGCTTTATAACAAAGCCAAAAATAGCAAATGGTAGCATCAAGAGCGCCAAAGGAGATCGACCATTCCTAACCATTCCACCATATACGTAACCAAGGGCAATTCTAGATGGAATGTACATGTAGAAAGTTGTAGGCCAAGCTGTTTTCTATGATACAAGTGCATTCTCGTCAATAGATGGAGCTGCAAGGCTTATGAATGAAGCCTCACTTTTTTCCAAGGGTGCAAATATTGGTGATGCTGTCAGCGCTAAAAAAAAGGAGAAAAGGTTTGAAGTTTGGGGGGGTTGAGTTGCTCGTAAGAAGCTGTCGGTCGCCAGAATCGAAACTCCGTTACCCGCTTTGGAAGGACGCTTTAATTTATATATATATATATATATATAAATATAATTTTAGAAAAATATGAAATCAAACTGATCCCATATTTTTCACAGTTTAAATGAAAGAACACTCTATCTCAAATCCTGTATCTATTCCGAGGGATAAACACAAGACTTGAGGATGAGACTCGATCAAATAAACTAAAAAATATATGACATCCGTTTGGTCTGCGAAACTGTTTTATTTGCCGACAAGTTCCCCTATTTAATACAAAGAATTAAATAAGATTTATTTTAGGCTGGGTTTGAAAAAACTTCCTATAAGGGCAAACCCCTATAGTTAATTACATCTTAAATGACTGAAGTCATTTAAGAAAACTCTCAATAAAAATCAGAGAATACTATCTTCTAAGAAGTCAAAATGATAGTACTTTTCAACGAAATCGAACCAAAGTGTCAAATGGGAAATGCTCGAATCTGGAACATTGTTGAGGAATCCAAATGAGAAAGAACTAGGGGAGGCCACGGATCCTGAGGCGAACCTCGGTGGCTTCCCAGTCTATCCTATAGTTTGGCTTCAGCTTCAAGAAGAAATTATTCAAGTGTTTCATCCTATCAATTTTATTTAATTAGGGTTTATACTTGCGTGACACAGTCACACAAGTCGCCTAGAAGATATGAGGGTTTACGTTGTATCAGACAACGACCTAGAACGAGTTAGGACTTAAATCATACAGCAGAGCTATACGAATGCCTAAAAAAAGGTGGAGGATTTATGTTACGCTAGGCAAACAACCTCTAAATCCTATGGATTGTTGTTTAATTTATAGGAAAAAGAATGGTTTTGCTGGGGAAGACATGTTCTGCTGTTGAAAATGGTCGTGCTGTCCATCACGCTAGCTCCAAGCTCCTTGCCGTGACGAGTTTAAGTTTTCTAGTGTATTCAGTTATGATGTCAAATCAAACGACCCTATGGTTGTAATCCTCTAAATGTCCAATATAAAAAAGGGAGGCATGCTTAAAGTTGTATAATATAAAATGTGCAATACAAGACAAACAGTAGGATGCATGTAGAATAGTAGCAGGTAGAAACAAGAATAATATAACATGCCGTACAGAAAGAACAGTAGCAGGGAGAAATAAGACAAGTATAACATTCTGTACAGAAAGAAAAGTAGTAGGTAGAAACAGGACAAATATAACATGCTGTACAGAAAGAACAGTAGCAGGTAGAAACATGACAAGTATAACATGTTGTACAGACAGAACAATAGCATGTAGAAATAGGAAAATGAAGTGCTGTAAAATGTAAAGCAAACTTGTACGCCCGTGAGATCCACTTATTCTTAAGTATAGCAAGCCTAAATGCATCGCAAAAAACGAAGTCTGGAAGAAACGTCGTACAAGAAATCCGAAGAAGAGTGTAACAGCGACTCATGACAGGAAACTCGAGAAAATCAACGAGAAAAGACTCAAGTGAAAGAAAAGAAAAAGAATCCAAAAAAATCTTGGAGAAATCCCGAAAGAAAGGAAAAGTAACACGAGTGTCCTGTCCCAAAACTTTGATAAAACAAAAAAAATTCGGGTGAGGAGACCGCAAACACTCGTATGGGGCTAGGCTCAGATATATGTATTTATACTCGAGGGTCCGCGAAGGCTACTTGGTCACCCGAATGTATAGAACCCGCCACTCGTCTAGAAGTGTGTCTTGAACCTCACTTAGAGGGCTATTTTCCAGCCTAAACAAATATTCGTCAGGTGGACAACCAACTTTAAAGTATGTTTTATGTTTTTAACATGCATATAAATTTTAAACATGCAAAAAAGAGTTATCAATTTTTGTTTCGTAAAAAAATATGTTTTTGCTTGAAAAAGGGTTTATCAAAACTTATTTTTTTTTAGAAATTTTTGTTGTCCACAAGTCGATTACACTGTAGGGCGTGAGACTGCCAGTCACCTGAGGAAGTTCGAGCCAACTCCCGCTAGACTTATATCGGTGAAGGATACCGTTATCCTATTGTTTATCAAATGTCTGGATTTTGATCTTATAGGATAGGACATCTTTCTGCTCTATCTTCGGTGTGCCTTTATCATCAACACCATACGCCCCAAAACGACTATTGACGACCTTGCTTGATGGTTTCACGTATAGTAAAAGGCTATACGTGGACACTTATGCATCAGACATAAGCATAAAAAAGAACGAACCAAGAAACAAGGAAATAAAAGAACAAAAGTGGGGTGAGAGAGGAGACACTGATCCATCTAAAACACCGAAAAAGAGAATGGATCAGTCCTCAAAGCTCGTGACAAAAAGGCTTGAAAAGGAAGACCCGAAGATTCTTGAATCAATCCGAAATCACATTCTCACTTTTAGAATTAGACCAATCCGAGTCAAAATGACTTCCTAACGCCGATATCCAAACCCCAACGACATCTTTTATGAAATTAATTCATCCCAACTAAATGCCTTTCCAAAATAGGGTTTAAATCTCCCAAACTTCAAAAGAAAGTGATCTCGGGGAATCCACCACTAATATTTCCAAACTCATGCCGAAATCAAAATTCTCCCACTTTCAAATTACTAAATAGCCTCATATATCAAATGAGCATGAAATTTTCCCACAGAACCTAAATAAATGCTCACGACCGGGGTCAATATAAAGGGATGAACAACAGCTAAAACTCTCGGCCAAGGGAACCCACAAGGGAAGGCAACTACTAAGGCTCACGGCTCAGGGCAGCAAGGAACAACTGCTAAGGCCCACGATCCAAGGAATAACAAATAAGACTCACACCTAAGGCGACCAAAAGAACCACCAATGGCTACTATGCTTCCCTGACAAACATAAGAGGATAACTAAAGTGATTATAATTTTTGGGATGACAAACTTGATTCATCAATAATATTCGAGCCATTCAAGCATAGCAAGAAGGACCAAANAGGAAAAAAAATGATTTTGCTGGGGAAGACATGTTCTGCTGTTGAAAATGGTCGTGCTGCCCATCACGCTAGCTCCAAGCTCCTTGCCGTGACGAGTTTAAGTTTTCTAGGGTATCCAGTTATGATGTCAAATCAAACGACCCTATGGTTGTAGTCTTCTAAATGTCCTATATAAAAAAGGGAGGCATGCTTAAAGCTATATAATATAAATTGTGCAATACAGAACAAACAGTAGGATGCATGTAGAACAGTAGCAGGTAGAAACAAGAATAATATAACATGTCATACAGAAAGAACAGTAGCAGGTAGAAACAAGACAAGTATAACATTCTGTATAGAAAGAAAAGTAGTAGGTAGAAACATGACAAATATAACATGCTGTACAGAAAGAACAGTAGCAGGTAGAAACATGACAAGTATAACATGCTGTACAGACAAAACAATAGCATGTAGAAACAGGAAAATGAAGTGCTGTAAAATGTAAAGCAAACTTGTACGCCCGTGAGATCCACTTATTCTTAAGTATAGCAAGCCTAAATGCATCGCAAAAAGCGAAGTCTGGAAGAAACATCGTACAGGAAATCCGAAGAAGAGTGTAACAACGACTCATGACAGGAAACTCAAGAAAATCAACGAGAAAAGACTCAAGTAAAAGAAAAGAAAAAGAATCCAAAAAAATCTTGGAGAAATCCCGAAAGAAAGGAAAAGTAACACGAGTGTCCCGTCCCAAAATTTTGATAAAACAAAAAAAATTCGGGTGAGGGGACCGCAAACACTCGTATGGGGCTAGACTCAGATATATGTATTTATACTCGAGGGTCCACGAAGGCTACTCGGTCACCCGAATGTATAGAACCCACCACTCGTCTAGAAGTGTGTCTTGAACCTCACTTAGATGTCTATTTTTCAGCCTAAACAAATATTCGTAAGGTGGACAACCAGCTTTAAAGTATGTTTTATGTTTTTAACATGCATACAAATTTTAAACATGCAAAAAAGAGTTATCAATTTTTGTTTCGTAGAAAAGTATGTTTTTTCTTGAAAAAAAGGTTTATCAAAACTTTTTTTTTTAGAAATTTTTGTTGTCCACGAGTCGATTACACTGTCGGGCGTGGGACTGCCAGTCACCTGAGGAAGTTCGAGCCAACTCCCGCTAGACTTATATTGGTGAAGGATATTGTTATCCTATTGTTTATCAAATGTCTGGATCTTGATGTTATAAGATATGACATCTTTCTGCTCTATCTTCGGTGTGTTTTTATCATCAACACCATACGCCCCAAAACGACTATTGGCGACCTTGCTTGATGGTTTCACGTATAGCAAAAGGCTATACGTTGACACTTATGCATCAGACATAAGCATAAAAAAGAACGAACCAAAAAACAAGGAAAGAAAAGAACAAAAGTGGGGTGAGAGAGGAGACACTAATCCATCTAAAACACCGAAAAAGAGAATGGATCAGTCCTCAAAGCTCGTGACAAAAAGGCTTGAAAAGGAAGACCCGAAGATTCTTGAATCAATTCGAAATCACATTCTCACTTTTAGAATTAGACCAATCCGAGTCAAAATGACTTCCTAACGCCGGTATCCAAACCCCAACGACATCTTTTATGAAATTAATTCATCCCAACTAAATGCCTTTCCAAAATAGGGTTTAAGATCTCCCAAACTTCAAAAGAAAGTGATCTCGGGGAAACCACCACTAATATTTCCAAACTCATGCCGAAATCAAAATTCTCTCACTTTCAATTTACTAAATAGCCTCATATATCAAATGAGCATGAAATTTTCCCACAGAACCTAAATAAATGCTCACGACCGGGGTCAATACAAAGGGATGAACAACAGCTAAAACTCTCGGCCAAGGGAACCCACAAGGGAAGGCAACTACTAAGGCTCACGGCAGCAAGGAACAACTGCTAAGGCCCACGATCCAAGGAACAACAAATAAGGCTCACAGCTAAGGCGACCAAAAGAACCACCAATGACTACTATGCTTCCCTGATAAACATAAGAGGATAATTAAAGTGATTATAATTTTTGGGATGACAAACTTGATTCATCAATAATATTCGAGCCATTCAAGCATAGCAAGAAGGACCAAATCACACCAAACGACCTCCAATAGGCCTCACGGGTAAGGATCAAAAGGGGAGGCTGATTCAACCATATCACAAACCCACGGCTAGGAACCAAGCAAACATCAAATTGCGGCCTTATAAACCGCCAAATCAATCCATCAAAACCAAATAACAGCCTTCGAATGGAGACAACACAGCACGCCCAAAACAGACTCTCGGGTAAGAGCCGAGATCAACAAAAATAAAAAAGAACTAAGCCATTTCTCGGGTAGGAATTAAAGCCAGCAAAGCTATCTCTGGGGTAGGGGCCAAAGGCAAGCAAAACAAGCTATCAAAACTCTCGAGTAAAGACAAGTTTTAAGGAATCAATCATGGGCTCTCGAGTAAGAGCTAAAACAAGTAAACCAAGCTCCCAAGTCAAGTCAAGACCGAGCCATAGCTAAGGTTCGAATTCGGGTTACAACCAAAAAATAGAAAACATTTCCATAGCCTCAAGACAAAAAAAAAATAGAACTACCATATGTTTTATACAAGAATAGCTATGAAGTTCTTTCAAATCAACATAAATTCCTTCACCATATGTATATTTATGCCAAAACACCCGTAGGATGCCAAAACCGAGCCCAACAGGGGCCAAAACCGAGCCCAACAAGGACCAAAACCAAGCCCAACAATATTAAAATCCAGGGCTTTCATAAAAATTAAAGTTCTAGCCATTTCAAGCCAAAGCCGAGCCTCCAAACCAAACCAAAACTGAGCCAAGTGAGGGTCAGAAACCAAGCTGCAACTAAGACCTCCAATACTAAGCCACAATGAAAGTTAGAGCAATATCCTCATGCCTTTAAAACCTCTCAAAATAGAACTACCACATGCTCGTAAAGTAAATATCTTGAAATACAGGAAAGTAAAGTAAACTAGCATGCTGAATATCTCAAAATACAAAAAGTCAAACTACACTAGCTTGCTGTACCATCCACTGACCCGAGCAAGAGAGGCTCGACAGAGAGAAAAAAAAACCTGCAAGTAAGCAAGGCACTGAGGAAGGGGAGGGGAGAAGGAAATATATATCTTCTAGCCTTTAAATGCCATTCCCATATAACGAATGTATAAATAATGAGTAAGAACATATTTAGGAATGAGACAAGCAATAATCTCTCTATTCTAGCATGCTTGCAAGAGGAGTAAAATTGTTCTAAAGCCATGCTTTAATTATCCAAATCGCTGCCAACATAAATATGATACGATAAACAGAAAACATGCCATATCTCCACCACTTTAAGCAAATATCCAAGTCTAATTTCTAACACATGCTCACATTTCCGTTTCTAAATGCTTGAGTACCAAGTATTTCAAAGAAAATATAAGTGTGATATCATATAAGCAAGCTGCACTATCCACTTAACCGAGCAAGAGTAGGCTCGACAAATAGAAAATCGCGAGGGAGCAAGGCACCGAAGTAGGGGGGGGAAGAAGAGGTACCTTCTTTTTTGCAAATGTAAAGCACTGCAATACAAGAAGTAACGTCAAGGAGATGCTCTCACATAAATCTCCCTCTTAAACTCCTCTTACAGCCAAAATCTCTACCTCTCCTCTCCTTAGAAAACTTTTCAACAACCACAAAATCCAAAAGAAACTCTGTTTATAGGCTGAGAAGAGAGGGGAAGAGAAATAAGATCACCCAACCCACACACGGTACTCGAATTGGGCCAAAAAAGAAAAAAAAAACGCATTCTCTGCTCACAGAAGGTGAAGCAACCGAAACATCCAGGACCAAGTGGCGAGCCTAGTGGCAACGAAGGAAGCATCGGGAAGAAGGGAAAGTTGCTATTCGAGTGTACCAG
>NEWO01000098.1:2931421-2942608 GCA_003013225.1 Phalaenopsis aphrodite
GGTATATCTTCAAATTGGGTAGCACAACGGTGAGTTGGGTTTCTAGTTTGCAAAAGATCGTTGCACTTTCTACGACGGAGGCCGAATATGTTGTTATTACTGAGGCTAGCAAGGAGATGATTTCACTACAGAATTACATTGGAAGTTTGGGCAAGGAGCATGGGATTGGAAGACTCTATAGTAACAACATGAGTGTGATTCATCTTTCTAAGAACACTGTTTTTCATGCCAGGAAGAAACATATCCTGCTCAGGTATTATTTCATTCAATCTCTTTTGGTAGATGGATCGTTATTTCTGGAAAATATACACACAACTGACAATCCTGCAGATATATCTTAAAGATATGTTGACAAAGGTGGTGACTGTTGAGAAACTGAAGATGTGCTTGGCTTCAGTTGGGTTTCATGAAGATTGAGATGGGAGGTGAGCCACATCGTGATACGTAACCACAATACGTGTCTATGAAGGTGATTCTGAGGGAGGTACAAATACAAAACTGGTGCTGGGTGTTATAGTCTCTAAGTGAGATATTGTTGAGTTGTAGAGCCTAAGCACAGGGTACCCAACGCATATGTGTCGGGTTGTGGGCTCTTAAGAGCCCACTTGGGTGCTGCTCGAATAGAGGAGCTGGCTCCTAGGCCCTGACTTTGGGCTCATATGCTCATGCTATAGAGCGGGCGCTGCTCCTATTCCCGAGAAACTGGCGCATAGGTGCCAGTTCATTAGCGCCTAAGTGCACATTATGGGGCCCCGATATAGAGCGCTTGGCGCCTAAGCGCTCTGTGCAGTTACTACATGAAAAATTGGTTTTTAAGCCAATTTTTTATCGTGGATCGCTGAGCTTGCTGTTTTCTTCTTTTTACGTTCTTCGACAAGCATCCCAGTGAAGGTGAGTGTCGAATAGGTGGATTTCGATGGTTCAGTATGATTTTTGCATCAGATCGAAGAAGAAAGGTTGTAGAGCGAGTCTGTAATTTTTTTGTGTGTGGAGAGAAAATTTGTGTGAGTTCTTTGTAAAACCTTCTGAATTTCATAGTAAAATTTTTTTGTGGTGTGGCTCTGTGGTTTTTTCCCGCTATCGGTTTTTTCCATGTAAATTCTCGTGTGCTTTTCTGGTTGCTTTTATTGTGCTTTTGTTTTAATTTTTGTTCTTGTTTTTTATCGAATTAATGCGATTCTGTTATTCTGCGGTGTGGTTTAGTTTTTAATTGATTCTAAGCCCCGATAAAGTTGGGAATTGTTCGTAGTGTGATTCCTAACACAGACCGAATAGGTGAAACAAATCGTCTAGTCCTAGGGCAGTTGGTACCGATCCTAAGCAAGTACCCACCCGGCCTAAGGGCAGCTAGGCCTAATGACCACTCGGCCTAGAAGGGACAGGTGGAAGCCCCTTGCAAGCAACCGACCTCTTCCGGACAGATGTCCGTGAGCTCCTCGTGCCATATTTATGTATAGACTAAAATACCCCCACCATACCTATGTATGCTAGTGGTACAATATGTAATTTTGCGACCTCTCATTTCTTTAAATAGGGGGTCTATTTCATGACTAAAATACCCCCACCTATGTATTGCTCTTCTTATTTTCTCTCTCCTTTCAGTGCTCTATTCTTTAGGCGTGTTTCCCATACAATCTTAGATTCAAGAGTAATAATTGAAATAAACTTATTAATTAGGTATAGATGACATGTCAAATTAATTTTTATAGTTAAAGTAGTTCAGAACCAACAAAAACAAATAGTGGTGCTAAGTTTGTTGAATAGAAAGCTACAAGAAACGTCTTTCAAGCAAAGTGTTCACAACATATACAATAATGATGAGAAAATGTATGAAGCCCAAATCATGAATGTGGCTGAGTAGACAGAGCGAAGAAGTAAATTTCAGAATAATCCCACTTAATTTAAATCCTCCCACTTAAAAGAAGCCAAAAAGTTTCGGCAATTGCAATGCTTAAAGAAGGATTATATGCCTACTCCATTGATGTATTTGCCGTTTAAATTTTTTCCACTGACAAATATGTTATCATCATATTAATAACAGTACTGGAAACACTTATTCTAATTGTCTAATCCCTCTAAAATGGCTTTGCATATAATTTAAAATTACGCTATTTTTCCTCTCCAGCGCCATTCCCGAAGATGGAAGAAGAAAGGCATATGCCGAGGCGCTGGCAAAAGCGAAGGCCGAAGAAGAAGCCATTATAGCCTTAGAGAAAGCTCGTGAAGCTGAAACTGCTGCCAAGAAGCTTGAAGAAGAGGTGCAGAAGCTCTCAAAGCAACAAACTCAGGCAGCCAGCCTCGCTGAGGAAGCTCAAGCTAGAGCAGCGGCAGCTGGCTCAACACTAGAAGATCTCATCAGCAAGGCAAAAGGTCTCGGCGAGGAGTTCTCCTGGCAAAAACTGAGTTCACAAATCACAACCGCAGTCTCTCCAAATTCATCTAATAGCAAATCAGCTCCGCCGACTCGAATCGCCACCACCAGAGGCCAGGCCAACGCCTCCATTTTGCCTCCAAGAAAGGCTGTTTTAAAGCAGCAGCAATCAAAGCCAAAACCCAAGCAGAAACAAATAGAGCAAGAGGCAAAAGCCACAAAAGCAGATGTGAGGAGTGTATTCGGAGGACTCTTCAAGCAAGAAACAATCTATATAGATGATGATTGAGCAATGCAGGTATTATTCACTTCTCTTCTTCATGTAACATGTGAGTGTAAATTCTTTTGGCTTTTTGTATTTTGCTCTGACTTTTCTGAATATGTATGTAGCTGTCCATAAGCTTCTGCAAGAGCAATGATATCTCGGTATTTCTTTTCCTTTTTTAGCTCCGAATAAAGAGAAGCCGTTAAAGATGTGAATAAAGAAAAGAAGGAGAAAACACCAATAATTTGATTTTGGAAAAAATGGATGTGGGCGCCATTGATGTGACCTGGGGGTCTATTTTTGAGGGATCAATTAGTCGCTGTTTAAGGCAAGAAATTCTTGTGATTTGATGGGGAGCAGTGCATGCAGGAATTCAGTCCAACCACCTATGGAAAGATTCAGTGCATTAGAGGGCACACAAGTCTTGTCTTCTCCCACTTTCTTACCCACATCTCCCCACCATTTCTCCGATGAATAAACGCAAAGCCTCTGTGAGCTCATCGAACCCCATAAAATGTCCAAAGCGTACCTATCAATAATTAACTTAAATCTCACTCGCAGACTAAAGTTTCATTTGGTTGCTTCATCATAAAGTATGTTTTTCAAATTGAAAAAATATGTTAAATTCCATCATTGGATTTACATACTGCAATTAAAAACCAATATTTATATTATAATTTGCTGATATTTTACTTTTTCAATAATTGTTTTTTATATTCTAATAAGTAATAATGTACTCATGTTCTTAAAAAAATATACTTTTATTTATTTACAAACAATTGAACTAAATCACACAAATTAACTTGACTTAAATCACCTAATTAACTTGACGTCTCGAGCTACATTTTCCGAGGATACACTATTGATCTCAATAAAAGAAATTACAAAAACAAATAGCAATAAACATTCTTATTTCCTCAAATCATATAAGCTTTAAGCAAACTATCAACAGCCTCACAATAGAAAAAAAAATGCTCCCATGTAGATTTTTATATTTATATTTTAATGTGTTATAAAGTGTAAAGTGTAAATATAATTTTAATATCAATCCCTTACAACATTTAATATAAGAAAAAAGTACATTTCCATAATGAAATCAATGATGAGCTAATGTATAAGACTCTCCTGTCGATCACTCCCTCATCTCTCTTTATTTTAATATTCAAAATATCACTTTAATTAGTTACTGAAACTCCATTGAATGTACGGCCATTGGTACTGATCTTACATGATAAAATAATGGATGGAATGAAACAAATCGAAGGGCGGTATAAGAAAAAAAAAATTATGTCTTATAATAGATCTGTGTACAAATTTCAACCACACGATTACTCCAAAGAAGAAGGAAGAAGAAGTAGAAGAAGAAGAACATAATTAAGTACAAGCCTTAGCGAAATCAGATAATCAAAATGACATTTAAAGCAATTAATTAGTATGAAATGGAGGCTTAGAACCCACCGCCGCCGCCGCCGCAGACCAAACACCTCCAAACACCTCATTCAATAGTAGCTTTGGTGCCGGCATGTTATAATTCTGCATCGACGGTAATCTTTTCTCCGCCACCGCCGCCTGCGATGCTCCGCCGCAGCCCACCAAAACTCCTCCTTTCACTCTACTCTCTTTCATCTCTTCAAAACTTGCAGCCGCCGCCGCCGCCGCTGATTCCTCTATAGGCAGCCTCTCGTACACGGCGTTCCTGAGTTCAGTCGAACATTTAAATTATTATTTTTTGTATAATGTTTTTATTAAGTTGAATATAATTATAAAAAAAAAACGTTTTTTTTAATTGATCTTACCTGAAGGTGGCGGCAACAACCATGACCGGACCCGAGGCCACGAGCTCGCCGGCGACGTAACCCCCAACAACCAGCCCCTGACCGCCGGAAAGAAGCACGGCCAGCCCTGTTGCTGCCGGAAGGAAAGATCCAGTGAGGGAAAGAATCTCATAACGGCCGCGTAGCACAGCTACATCGGAGCCGGGTGGCACTCCGGGCTGCCGGAGAGATATGTCGGCGACTACGCCGGTAGCTGTGAGAACGTAGACCCCACGATGTCTCCGGCGAGCGTAACCGGCGATAGAGCTGATGATGTCGGAGCCGGTTGTGATCTCGAATAAGTGGGATCTCAGGGAGCTGGGAGTTTCATGTGCAACACTAATCGGCTGCTTCGGCTTGTTTTTGGAACCCGGAGGACGGCCGCGGGGACGTCGGCGAGAGGAGGAGTTGGAGGCGGCGAGTTCGCCGGAGGACGGAGAGGAAGTTTGCATTCCGGCCCCCTGTTTAATTTGAAAGCTACTGACCATCAGCTTCCCAGCGTTTCTATAATGCCCCGGTGCACGTGCGGACAGGTGTTCGGGTTGGGGGTGTAATTGGTGTTGGAAAAATTATTCCATAAGGATTGGAAGTCAGGATGTATTTCGGTGGGTCTCACCTAAAATTTTTTATTATTATTAAAAAAGTTGAAATAATCATAACCGTAAATCACCGTGATCTACGATCAGGATTTGACACCGCATGCAGAGATGCATGTGGTGTCCGTACGTAATAATTTCTCGTTGTAATGATACTGCACCCCAATATCATCAATAACACATCAATATTATCGATCCACACATAATTCACATCCTTATGTAATACCATTTTTTTAAAATTATGTCTTGCTTATTAATAATCATTTTATTTTGAAATTCAATTGGAACGAAAAAATTAATGCATATTAAAAATATTTAATTATGATTTTTTATTTATATATTTTTAAACTATTTATATAGTTTTTATAAATTACATAATTCCTATATAAAGAGAAAATTGTTATTCTATTTTTTAAGAAAACATTAAGTTTTTTTTTTTTTTTGAAAAATTTGAGAAAATTTGATCTCAAATATATGCAAACTTTTAATTACCAATTTGAGCAAATTTGAGGGTGTGTTTTTGGGCAGTGCTACGGTGGCGGTACGATGCCACACCGCAGACTTTTATATTTGATAATACTAAGTTTAACCGACGTTCTAAAAAAAAATGCAGCTAAAAGTTGTGTTTTCCTACTATACTTGGGTGGTTGAGGTGGTTGCCAAAAAACCGCGATCTGTCTTTTATTTTTTATTTTTTTATTTTTTTTATAATAGCCACCATAGTTTTTTGAACAATTGCTTCTTCTTTACCAGTTTCACCACTGCTTCTTCAAACAGCTGCAGTTGTTCGAAACATACCCTTAGAAAATCATCACTACTATCGTCTTTTAGAGGCAAAATTAAATGTTATAATGTCATGGATGATCATAATGGCATGACCAACGCGCCCTTTAATTACCAAATATGTATTGAAGTATTAATATTTGAATATTTTGCTTGGGTATGGAATCACAAAAGTTGATGGCAATGTAATATCAAATTTCTATGCACTACTTGGTTCTTCAAACGAATACACTTGCCATAAATGGTTTGATGCATAGATGTATCTGAAGGTTGGAGACCATAACAAGAACTTGAAATATTAAATATATGTCAAGACATGAAAAGATATATCAAAACATGAAAAAAAAATGAATGTTATGTACATGTATCTAAATATAAAAATTGTAAGGGGTGAATGTGTAATAATATATAGATATAGATTGCGTGAATGGGTGGAAAGCTAATAAAGCATTTGTTCAACTGTTGGACTGTTCAACTGGAGCTTATCCTCTCCTTCGGCAACTTTAACTGTTGTCGGTTTGACGGCAAAGCTTTTTTTCTCTTCCTTCATTTCCCCATCCCCTTACACAACCTTAACCGAAATTTCGCCCAAGTGCTAGCGGCCTCTTACTTGTTGGGCCATCTTATTGGGCTTTTAGAAGGTTGGTTTTGTAAGCATGAGCTTTCTGAACTGGACGGAGGTATGATTTAGTGAACCGGTTAGGCCTACTAGAAGACCAAATTACTAAAGATTATATTCATGAAAATATATTAAATAAAAAATAAACTGTCTTTTATAAGCCAATTTTGATTAGTTTAGAAATCTCATGATCTGCCACTTAAAGTAATTATATTTCATGCACTGTTCGTAATTACTATTTATCAGTGAATCACACTCAAGAAATATAACATAAATAGAAAGAGGCAGATAGATAGAGAGAGAGGGACATAAAGATAGAGAGTGAAAAATGATAAGTTGTGATTAATCGTGTCTTATTCATAAAACAATTGTCATATTTATATATGAGAGTGTACAGTATGGTGACGTTATATTTTTTGCCCCTGTTTTAAATGAGTATGCACTAAAACATTTATGGTATTTTACATGTATGAGTTTATCGTCCAGTCACTCTTTGGCTCGACCGAATAAAATTAATTGGTTTCAAGTTGACAATAACAGCTCAGTCGGGTGAGCTTGGTCGATATGGGTGGACCAGTTGATATAACCCAACTGTCGATCAATGACTCCTTATGAGAAGTTTTTGGGCATCTATGGGATTGTTAGTGATACTAAAAAAATCAGATTGTCCCTTGGATCTACTCTTTGTGAGTGTTGACTCGAATACTCTTTTGTTTTGTTTATAGCTGGGTGACTCGTTCTTGTATACTCCAGTCACTTAGGACCAACTCGTGATTTGGTCAGCTTTGGCCTTGTTAACTTGACTCAGACAACTTCACTTGGTTAGACATGTAGGTCTTGTGATCTTCTTATGAATGAGACTCTTCTTAGTTGCACTCCTCCTTCTGCACTATTAGATCTCATTAGAATCAACAGTAGCCTAATTTCGATGCACATGTTTTAGTTTCTCGATTCTCGCACTTCTTGAATGCCACGGTGTGAAAAGAATAGAAAAATCAAATGTAAAAATATATTTGATATGTATGCTCTCCATTGATTTCCATGTCTTTGATTTTTATAAAAGAGGTGAGATAAAACTCCATTCATTTTTTATTTACTCCACGAATCCTCTCCTTTGAATTGATCGGCTTTGAGTGTTATAATGGAGAATGTATGAAATACCACAATTGATATCCCCATTAAAAACATTATATATTTTGCCTTTGGAAACCGAAAGGTGGTGAGCAGAAGAAGAAAGTCATCGTTAAGAAGATTAAAGCAGCTGCACACCAAATAATTCCATATGATTAAACGCATCTCATTGCAATTTTTAGCTTGCAAATTTGAAATTAATTTCTGCTTAATTTCAGCTCCAATTTCAGAAAAATTTTCGTCAAATTTAATATCTCAACTGAAAGAATTCAATTTATTTATTTAATTTGAGCGTTGGCTATTCTAGTAATATATATATATATATATATATATAGGAAAGCAATAATTTTATTCTATATTATAAAATTTACGTGGGAAAAAAAAACAATTTTGAACAGGAATCATGCAAGATTATAAAATATTATCATAAGATATGATGATTATTTCAAACTCATAATGTAATTTTCTATCATTAATTTTGAACTTTAATAGTTAAATTTAATCGGCCTACATATAATAGGCACATTTTTAGAGTTAATATTATCAGAAGATTTTAATAGCCGGCCGTTCTTTGTGAGTTTAAACAATTGTTAGAATACCACACATAAGTTTTTTTTTTTTTACATACATGCCACACCTTTCGATGCGTGCTATAAAATTCTCAACGATAGAGTAATGAATTATCATCTTAGTGTTGCACAAGAATTCAGAACATACTCAGATGAAAGAAAAATAACTAGTGATGACACCAAACGTTTTTATGTGAAAAGCTGGTAAATGAAAAATATCACGCGCCCTGACCCAGTTGTAAAAATCTACTATTGATTATGATTACACATATTCCTTGTCCCACAGATAGAAAAAAAGTTACTAGATTTTTTAAAGTTATAATGTCGATTGATGTCGTCTGATTAGTGGTGCTCGAAAACAATCTGTAGTTGTTAATGACGGTCGGCGGTAGTCGACGATGGTCGGAATGGTGCTGGACTTCAGTTCCTTCCCAAAGCTTCAAATTATCTCTCAAGACTCAGACTCCCAACTCATGAGAGGTGTGAGACTCTATTTATAGTATTCTAGGCGTAATTAATGCGAGAGTATGAACTATTTTAATGGGACAATTCCGCGCATCCTTCGATCAAACGACATTTGATGGTTATTGAAGTGCCTTAATGATGTCAGAATTGAACAATTTTGGGCTAGTTGGATACGACTTGTCGAGATGCTCGTTTTGGCTATAAATTTGATAGATTTGACATCATTTTGACCTTCTAAATGTGTCCGTAAATTTTTAATGAGCGGTTTAATAACTTGATCTAAGCGTTATTTACCTCGGATTGGACTAGTTTTTATATCATTGAGTCTCTCTCATCGAGTTGGTCAGTTTCACTTTAAGTTTGCTGAAATCAAATGTATGGATGACATTTTATCAAGATTTGAACATTTATGTCTCAAAATATTATCTCGAGACTAGTGTTATGCAATGTGATTCATGTATGAGGATGACAATTTGTTGTTGGCGTATCATATTTATTGTTCATTTGCATGAAATGGTGTTAAATGTAAAGTTCAGGCGTTAGATGTTTAAATACTTAGGAATTGGGATGGTACATATATAAATGCCCCTAAAAATAATATTTGTTCATATTATTTGGAAATATAATATTTTATATTTTTGTCCTTGTGAACTTATTGTCCGCCATAAAACCCCAAAAAGAAAAAAACTTGAAGTTTGAACAAAATAATGTGGTTAAAATAAATTATGAATAACAATAAAGCACTAATATTTGTTCTAAGTTATATACCATTCTATTTAGATAATAACAAAAAATGAGTAGTGATTCAGTTTTATTTAATCATATGAAAGTACTTCACAGTTAAGAAAACATTAATAGTGAGATATGAATGATAACTACATCATTTTAGAGAGAGAGCAAAAATATGGTGCATGCAGACTTTAACAATAGTTTTTAGAGAGTAATTTAGAAGGCCTCTTGCTCTTCAAGAACATACATATACATTGATAAAATATATATATATATATATATATATATATATATATATATGTGGAGAATATAAAGAGGCGAACAAGATGCTTGTGCGGGCAACAAAGAAGAGAATTTTACTATTTTTCATTTATGCTTCAAATGACAGGACTAGAGACCTGTTTATACTAGTACAAAAATTATTCTAGAAACCATTTGTATGCTAGCATAATCTTCAACTAATTAAGTTTTTCTAGTTTTTAGTGGATATGGAATAAAAAGAGACACTTTAGTAAATCATTATTCTACATATTTTTAATATTTAATAATTCTGGTTTAATTCCAAATATATATAATTGAAGCTCCAATAAATGAGGAGATTTATCATCCAGTTTCTTCTTGATTCTACCTTCCTTAACTAATCCGATTCAGCATAAGAGGAAACCATCTTTTGACTTGATGTTATCAGCTATACATTAACGAAATATATAATCGATTGTGTTTTTTGAAAGATTCAATTAGAGCATGAGGATTATGTTTCTATTGTTGTTTGGTAATACAAGTCTCTCCAATCTTTCAAGAAACCTGTGCCAGTAATCGAAGCTACAGTGAAGCTGCGAGAACATGAATGAACTTAAGAAGCCTATCTTCAGCATTTTAAGCTTCACTACAAAGAGTTATAATAGATATGCATGTCCTCATGAGAATAACCTAAAATGTATTGGATCGATGAAGACAATAGAACAAGCTTCAAACTTATAAAGTTGGGGACAGGAAAAGTTTTAAGAGCAACTCTAAGGAACTCAGAGTTTACGTTTAATTTTATTAAATTGTTGGGCAGAAGACGCCCATTCTGGCCAATGTTTTCAGTTGCACAACCTTCTGAAAGCAATGGAGAAAAAAAAAAGAAATTTTTTTTTGGGTTCATATTTTTTTGTGCAGAAATATTATTTAACAGACACTAACAAGCATCATTGTCTTCATCTTTAGCCATACTATACGCTTAAAATAGATTTAAATAGCTTTATCGGTTCAATGTCCATTTGGCATTTTCTTTCAATCAACTATATTAATTAACGTTTCCTTTAGATTATAATACTTTGATAATGTTGAGTTTCAGTGGAGTGTTATTTGGATTCATTCTATATATTTAACAAAACAATTGATCGATATTCAATGAAATGAACACCAGATATTACTCTACTACACTCAGACATCTCATTTGATATTAATGTCTTATTTTTTCTTAAGAAAGTCGACTTATATCTACTCTTGTAAGAGATTTGTAGGATGGAAAAACAATGAGTATATAGAATGATTTCTACTGAGAAAATATTAGCTCTTTATATGGATGCGATAATATTTTCTTTTGTAGAGAAAATTTTCATGAATATTTTTTTTAAAAATATGATTAAATCGATAATTACTTTAGTATGTGTATCAATTATAAAAATATATTAAGCAAAATTTAATACGCTAATGTGATAACTATATAAATCTGTTCTTGGCTAAATGACATATATTGCTAATTCTATATTTGATATCATGACTTCAAGCCTCGCTTAGTCAAATTCACTAGGAGCATTATCCATTATCTTTTATACTAAAAGCTTTGTTCTTTTCAAT
>NEWO01000098.1:2942846-2959160 GCA_003013225.1 Phalaenopsis aphrodite
TGAGTGAGAATAACTCATCCAAATTTAATTCAATCTCTTTTGTTGGGATAAAGTAACTCGCGGAAGAATCTCATTTTCAAAATTCACTAGAGCTTAAATTCAATTAGAAATCTAAACCACACCGCAGAATATGACTGCATATATTTGAGAAAAATCAAACCGAACTTAATAACAGAAGCACAACAAAGCAAACTCGAAAGTCACAAGAATTTAACGTGAAAAAAAAGCTGAGAATGAGAAAAAAATTACGGAGTCATACCACCAAAAAATTTTGACTATGAAAATAAGAGATTTTACAGAGAACACCCAATTTCCTCTTGTCTCTAAAAAAACTTGCAAGACTTTGCGTCAAACTCTTCCTACTTCGATCCATTACAGAAAACCTCCTCAGACATTTCTTTCTTTCAGCGTAAACTTGTTGAAGAACCCACACAGGAAGTAGTGAACACGCCCTCTCAAATTTGGTCGCTTAAAAAGGAATCCTGCACCAATAGTTCTGAGCGCATATGTGCTCAGACTTAGGTACCAAGACCTCTGATTCAAGCGTCTAAGTTGGGCGCTTAAGCTCTAATAGTTGTCTCCTGGACGCCAACTTTGTTGTAATTCTCACAAATGTGGGCAAACATGCACCCATAGACTAGGGCATATGCATCGGTTGCTTTGGAATCGGGCGGGGTGCTTCAGCTCCACAAACCCAACAATGTCCCACTTGTAGTTAATAACACCCAAACCAGTTCTTTGTACTTGCACCTCCATCTGAATTATGTTAACTCACCTCTAGTCTCAACTCTCAACCTTCTTGAAACCCAACTGAAACCAAGAATAGTTTCAGTTTTTCAACTGTAACAACCTTCATCAACATTTCAGCAAGATTCCGATCTTTGTATCTTTTCCAAGAACAACTGCCCATCTTCTAGGAGAGAGCGAATAAAATGATACCTTAGCTGAATGTATTTCATCCTTACATGAAAAATAACTTTCTTAGCAAGATGAATCACACTAATACTGTCACTATAGAGTTTTTTAATTTCCTGCTCTTTGTTCAATTCTGTCATGAACCTCTGTAGTTAAATTATCTCACTGCTAGTCTCAGTAATAACAATATATTCGACCTCCGTAGTTGAAAGTGTGACGATCTTCTGCAACCTCAAAACCCAACTCATCGTCGTGTTCCCCAATATAAAGACATATCCTACTATGTTTCTCCTGTTATCTACATCTTCTGTCAAATCTGAATCTACAAATCTCTGCAGACTGATCCATACACTTCCATAATAAAGTGTTTTGTTGATTATTTCCCTCAAATACCTAAGAGTCATCTTCACCACATCCCAATGATGTCTGTCTGGATTGCCCATGCACCCATTGACTACTCGCACTGCATATATAATATCTCGTATAGTACAAATCATCACGTACATCAAACTTACAACTGTTAAAGCATATGAAGTTTTCTTCATCTGTGTTTGATCTGCTCAAAGTTAGACAATAGCTCCTTAGATAATTTGAAATGACTATCTAATGGAGTGCTAACTGATTTCGGCTCACTCATGTTGAACCTCTGTAGGATCTTCTTAAGATACCTTGCCTGATCTAGCTTTAACGTTCTCACACTCTTGTCCCCACTGACCTAAATTCTTCATCTTGAACTCATTTGATAATTGTTTCTTTAAGTCCCTGATTTTCTCCATATTTGCCCTTACAATCAGCATGTCATCCATATACAAGAGAAGCAATATATAACTATTACCAAAGTGTTTGATGAAACAACAATGATCTTTTGACACTTCATGTACCTGTTGTCTGACGTAAACAACTAAAATCTCTTGTACCGCTATCTTGAAGCCTATTTTAAGTCATAGAGGACCTTCTTAACTTTGCAAACCAATCCTTCTTTGCATGGAACATTGTAATCTTATGGTTGCATCATGTATATCTCCTCATCCAGATCTCCATGTAAGAAAGTTGTTTGTACATCGATATGCTTCAGATGTAGATCTTTCTTTGCTAATAGACCACTGGGGAGAAAATCTATGTTTCATTAACTCATTCCTTCTATTGGCATCCATTTTCGATGCAACAAACACATGACATCCTTGTTGAGTGCACATCAATGTAATTGGGGCCTACGCATCACGGCTGTGGCTCGAGTCGATCATGGCCAAACTGATGTTTCTTCTGGTACTCTCCAGGCTGACGTTCATTCTTGTGACACATGGTCGCATCCTGTTGATATGGACATTCCTTTGGTGCAGACCATTGACTATAGCACTTTGCATTGTGTTCGACCTTTAGTACATGGCCCAGATAGACGTATTTTATGTTTGAACTGCTCTGCGCGACGAGACCTCTCGGAAGAACACAAAAGGATTGTGGTTGGCACATTTGTTTTGGAATCGGGGTTGGTGCTTTGGCTCCACAAACCAATATCTTTTAGCCAAGAGGTTAGCCAATAGGCATAGATTCCACATCCTCTCATTACTATATTGTTTATAGGCCTAAATGAATCCACAGCCTTGGAAAAGACAATGAAAAAATTGTAAGTGAAGTCAGGGTTGCTGTCATCATAAAAAATGGTAAATTAGAATGCTTGTCGTTTAATCAAAACGAGAGTAGGGGCATTCCTTTTACTAGTAATAATAATAATAATAATAATAATAAATACTTAATCTTATTCCCAACCTTGATCAGTTAATTAATTCTCGATTGCCTTAAATCTGACAGTTTCTGAAGACTAATTAGTAAGCCCAAGATTTAAAAGTCGAAATATCTATTATAGCTAACCTTTGATTAATATAGATTCTCTTTTGAAAATTCTAGTCAGCAAAGAGAAAAAAACTCTTGTCATTTCTTTTGTCCTATTAAATATTCAATTTAGGAATATCACTAATCACTTAATCAAACTAACTTCTCACTCCTCTTCTCTTCACTTCCTAATCCATTACAGCCCTTAAATATATATATATATATAGCTAGAAATGCTCCATTTCTTCTAGCCACTACTACCAGATAGTAAGAATATGGAGCAATCTAAGTACTGGATGTGGACAAGAAGGAGAGAGCCCAATGATGATCAACTTCAACTTTCCAACGCCCCTAGGATAGGTTTCCGGTTACCACCAATATCATCAACGATAATGGATAGCCGATCATGGGAAGAGAAAGCCTTTGCTGAGGACACTGCAGGTGTTCTTGGAGGAGGCTGCGTTTGGCCTCCAAGAGCCTACCCTTGTAGCTTTTGTGGAAGAGACTTTCGATCTGCACAAGCTCTTGGCGGTCATATGAATGTTCACCGAAGAGATCGAGCCAGAATGAAGCAATCTTTGATTGTCCAAGTGGCTGAGGAAGACGAGCAAGAAGATCTTCTAAACCCTAACGCTAACCCTAACCCTAATTTTGGTGATTTTGGAGAAGAAATGAGGCTGGGTGAGATGGATTTTATAAGGCTGATGAAGAGAAATTTGGATGAGGAGGAGGATGAGATTGAAGGAAGTTTCCAGAAGAAGAAGAAGAATTCGGTGAGCCCTGGTATGGCTGAAGAGACGTTGGATCTTGAGCTTCGGCTTGGAGATCTGCCTAAGGTTAAGTAGATTTGTACTTTTATATTAATGCTTCATTGCTCATACATTTATCACTTCAATGTACTCTTGTATATCAATTCATTTGGTATGCAATTAAAATCCAACATGAGTATTTTTTTTTTTATTTTGATCCAGCTTAGATTTTTATATTTTATTTCAGATTTATTTTAGTTGTTGTTTTTACAGTCAATTTCATTAATAATTTTCCATGCTAAACACACTTCTTTTATATGGTTATGGTAAACAATATCAGCATATCAATAGAAAAATAAGCAACTCAAATCAGGCTTTATAGCTATCAAATTTATTGTAATATATATATATATATATATATATATATATATATATATATATATATATATATATATATACTATTGATTAGCTATATATTATGAATTTAATGACTATGAAATTCAGTCTAATCAAATTTAGATTAGACAAAAAAATGATCAAAGTTGTTAATTAAGAAAAAGAAGAGCAAGCGTGTAGAAAAGCTTTTGCTGAACAATCCATCTGTCGCTGGTATGTAAATAAAATGAATAAAATGCTTATTATACTTGTAGTTAGCTTTTAGAGTGCAGCCATGCACATCATTCTACTCTCTTGCAAAACAGAGAATAATTTTTACATATTAAAATAATTATTTGAAGAGTATAACACATTAGTTGTACTAATATTCGTGTCCATTATGCAGGGGCCTTATGGTTTGCTAAAAAAAATATAGCGCCAAAGGAATACATGGGATTCAAATGTTGTGTATTTATAATATTTTGATGTTTTTTTGGTTTGATGTAAATTAAATGTTAGTATTTATATATTTTGAGTTTAATACAAGAAAAAATAAAAATTTAGGTTAAACATTTTTTATGTTAGCAACAGTGGCGACATATTGGCTATGATGCCTGAGCAAGTGAAGAGCGGCAAGTGAAAACAGCGGGCAATGGTGGTGGTGGAGGGCAATGTTTGGCGAGTGGCAGTGGTCGACCGGTGGCAGGTTATCGACGGTGGAGGCGGCAACGATGGCTCTGATGAGTGATCAGAGATGACAAGTAGTGAACAGCGGGCTATTAACGGTGACAGACGGTCATGACAACAACAGCAGTCAACAATTTGTAATGCAACTAATTATTCAAATCTGACGAATTCAGAATACACCAATTTTGGATTGTTGGGTGAACTCCAATTTCACTAAAATTTTAAATCACATTCTTTTTTTTCACCCAATCAAAACCCAAAATTTTGAAAGCCCCTACATTTCATCTACTTTACACCATTAATCCAAAGAACTAAACAAACCCTATGTATTGAAGAAAATCTTTGCTATGAATTATCATTTTTCCCAAATCTATAATTTCTGTTAAATCACAGAATTCAAGATTGTTTTTAATGGTTTAAGTTATGTTTATACTTAATTCACCAGCTAGACAACTATAAAGGCTTATAAAAATTATCTACTTTAACAAGATTATAAATATTAATATATTTTTTATTAATTATCTTATATTTCAAAAATAATCAAACGTTTCAAGTTAACCTTATAAAAGGATATGTAATGGCCTACTTCATTTCCAGAGTTTGGTTTGCGGGGAGAAAGAGGGAGAGAGGGAGAGAGGGAGAGAGAGAATAGTATAATTAAAATTGAGAACTTGAATAAGCCCAGTTATTTATGAAGGAAAAATGAATAACTAAACTCATGTTCTTCTCAAGATATTAATATGCATTGTTTCACAATCTTATCTTTATCTCTCAAATGAATTTCTCCCAGCTGTGTATGACCCATGTTCTCTTAAAATCCAAGCGCTTTAGTGCCTCTTATACCCTGCAAATGCAGCGTACATATGCGGCAATATTTTCAGTGCACAAAGATAGTTATATCATTAAATAAAGCCCAATATTCATGAAATCATATACTCCACACAATTACATATTTATATAAACCTATCTATTTTAGTGAACAACAGTAGTAATTAATGTGTTTAGTTATAAAAGTGTAGCATGGATGTGAGCTGCTTTGATCTCCAAAAACTACTAAATTCACGTAAAACACAGAATTGTATCAGTAAATTAGCAAGAATGTAACGGCTGTTCTTTTCCCTTTTCAATCAATTCTCTTTTGGTATTTTAGTAAGAATGTAATTAATGTGTTTTGCACAGCATGCCTTTTTGCTTCAGTAAGCGAACAATTCTAACTCAGCTGATCGAATTGGCAGTCTTTGAAAGAAGCAAGAAAGAAATTACTTTGTTTTTGTTACGCTCTGATGAGACGAAATCAATGAGTCTGTTTCACAATCATTGTTAAACAATGATTACATTTATACTTATTTATATTAAGGTTTCCTCTATTTATTAGCTGTCCGAAACAACTGACAAGATGGACCATTTGCTCTGCCCATTTAAGGTATGTTCAAGATTCTCTTTCTCTCTGACGCTTGTGTTTTGATTGCTTAATTTATTAATGTTTTTAATAAATTCCATCATTTATGATATTTATATATATATATATATATATATATATATATATATATATATATATATATATATATGCTGTGTTTGGGATATGGACTGCCTCTAAGAGAATGTTGGTTTGAGCTTTCAAATCATGGATATTTAAATCATATTGAAATTTTATTTTACATAGTAGCACTATTAGTATTATATTAAAGAAAATGTGATTTAATGTTGTTTTGAATTCAGAATGTTAATGCTGAAAATATAATATTTAATGGCGACCATATTTTTTTTTATTAGAAAAAATATATTGTGATTGGGATGATCAAACTTATATTTAATTTGGATAACATTCATTATATTGTAGTCTTAATTATCAATACTTATTAGATCAATTCAGGATGAGAAAAACATTAAACAGAAAATTTTATGATAAATACTATAATATTACTTTTGAACAAAAAAAGGGAATCAAACTGCCATAAATTACATGATATATTTAAATAATACTAGTTGCTTGTAAGACTATGGATAAGAGAATTATCTTGTACACAATGTCAAGTACTGTAAATAAAAATTACTCAGAACATCCCTTTTAGTGTGTGCATGTGTGTAAAAGGATCATCAGGAGTTCTAGTTTTCACTTACTCATACTCTTAATTGCTTTATTTTGTTGGAAAAGATGAAGGAAAAATAGAGGAAAGATAGAGATTTTTTAATCAAAGGACAATATCTATTTTTTTTTAACTTTCACATGATTTATAATAAAATGACTACATTTATTTCGGCTGCAGCTATATAAAATTTTAAATCAAAAGTTATTGTAGCTTTTTAAAAGCTGAAGTTCTAGAAAAAAAAGTTTTTTTTTTTTATTTGAAAAGTTCGATGAAAGCCCACATTCGAAACTAATTCTTTTAAATTATAATAATAATTAATTATTTAACTATTATTTTAATAATAAAAATTATTTACATATGATTATTATGGGTCCATTTTTTTTAAATAATAATAATTTACTTATTCTTGGTTTAAAACCCTTTCACTTTTGTTAATTTACCATAAATGTCATTTATTTAATTAGTTTTTTATACAACAAGGATTGATCGAAATCTTAAATTTTTTGCAAATTTAGAGCTTTTGTAAATCTATCAATGATTTGGTCTTTTGAAGGATAATACTTGATCTTAATAATTCTGGAGGCATTAACGTCTTGCACAAAATGATGTCGATGTTTTATATATTGGGTAATGTGGAGACCAAGTCCACCACAATTTAATTAGTTTCTTAATTAAGAATCTCATTTACCTTCCTACCTACCGCTCATCTATCACGCCCATCTACCGCCCACCTACCACTCACATACCGTTCTCCTGGTTTCTATAAATAGTCTCTTATGGTTTGTCATAAGCCACAAGCTAAGCAAGACGAAGTCAAGACCTCTAAGAGAGGAAGAGAGGAAGAGATAGAGAGAGAGGACGGGAGAGAAGAAAATAAATATTTTCTTGTAAACGTCGAGGCGCTCGACGGTGTAATTCCTCAAAGAAATAAAATCCTATGCAGCTCCATAGACGTAGACAAATTTGCTGAACCACGTAAATTTGTGTGTGGCTCTAGTGTTTTTCTGCGTGCAATTTATCTCGTTCGACTTTTCATTTTATTGTCGTTATTTTTTCACAACAAATGGTATCAGAGATTGGGTTCAAATCTAAGGAAGAACGATGGATGGAAACGAAGTGATGACATCGGGGATCGAGAAGTTCAATGACACAGATTTTGCTTACTAGAGGATGCAGATAAATGACTACCTCTATGGGAAGAAACTTCATCTTCCGTTACTGGAAAAACGACCAGAAAAGATGAACGAGGCGGAATGAAATATGTTGGATCGACAGGTTCTGGGGTTATACGATTAACCTTGTCGAGATCCGTTGCTCACAATGTCATCAAGGAGAAGACTACTACAGATTTCATAACGGTTTTATCAGGTATGTATTAAAAGTCATCGAAAAATAACAATGTGCATCTGATGAAAAATTTATTCAACTTGAAGATGATAGAAGGTGTGTCTGTTACTCAACACCTAAATGATTTCAACACTATCACAAATCAATTGTTGTTTGTTGAAATTGATTTTAATGATCACATATGTGCGATGATATTGTTTGCTTCATTGTCAAATAGTTGGGAAGCCATGAGGATGATAGTTAGTAGTTCTGCAGATAAATCTAAGCTGAAATATAATGATATTCGTGATTTGATTTTGACTAAGGAGGTGCGCAGGAAAGATTATGGCGAGACCTCGGGTTCGAGTTTGACACTGATTGTTGATTTCAGAANCTTTTGAAGGATAATACTTGATCTTAATAATTCTGGAGGCATTAACGTCTCGCACAAAATGATGTCGAAGTTTTATATATTGGGTAATGTGGAGATCAGGTCCACCATAATTTAATTAGTTTTCTAATTAAGAATCTCACTTACTTTCTCACCTACCGCGCCCATCTACCACGCCCATCTACCGCCCACCTACCTCCCACATACCGTTCTCCTAGTTTCTATAAATAGTCTATTATGGTTTGTCATAAGCCACAAGCTAAGCAAAATCAAGTCAAGTCCTCTAAGAGAGAAAGAGAGGAAGAGAGAGAGAGAGAGGAAGGGAGAGAAGAAAATAAAGATTTTCTTGTAAACGTCGAGGCACTCGACGGTATAATTCCTCGAAGAAATATAATCCTATGCAGCTCCATAGACGTAGACAATTTTGCCGAACCACGTAAATTTGTGTGCGACTCTGGTGTTTTTCTGCGTGCAATTTTTCTCTTTCCATTTTTCACTTTATTGTCGTTATTTTTTCACAACAACTGGTATCAGAGATTATGTTCAAATCTAAGGAAGAACGATGGACGGAGACGAAGTGATGATATCAGAGATCGAGAAGTTCAATGACACAGATTTTGTTTGCTGGAGAATGCAGATAAAGTACTACCTCTATGGGAAGAAACTTCATCTTTCGTTACTGGGAAAACGACCAGAAAAGATGAACGAGGCGTAATGAAATCTGTTGGATCGACAGGTTCTGAGGTTATACGATTAACCTTGTCGAGATCGGTTGCTCACAATGTCATCAAGGAGAGGACTACTGCATATTTCATAACGGCTTTATCAGGTATGTCTTAAAAGTCATCGACGAATAACAATGTGTGTCTGATGAAAAAGTTATTCAACTTGAAGATGGTGGAAGGTGTGTCTGTTGCTCAACACCTAAATGATTTCAACACTATCACAAATCAATTGTCGTATGTTGAAATTGATTTTAATGATGAGAAACGTGCAATGATATTGTTTGCTTAATTGTCAAATATTTGGGAAGCCATGGGGATGACAATTAGTAGTTCTGTAAGTAAATCTAAACTGAAATATGATGATATTCGTGATTTGATTTTGGCTGAGGAGGTGCACAAGAAGGATTATGGCGAGACCTCGGGTTCGAGTTTGACACTGATTGTTGATTCCAGAAGTAGATCACAAGATAGGAACTCAAATAGAGGGAGATCAAAATCAAGGTCTGGTCAGCAAACAACTTACTGCAATTGTGACAAGGCTGACTACATAAAAAGGAACTGCAGGAATCCTAAGAAGAAAGAGAATGATGACGCTAATGTTGTAACTGAATAAATATAAGATGCACTATTTCTGACAGTTCAAAGTTATGTTGATGACTGGATATTGGATTCAGAGGCTTCCTTCCGTACATCTTCCCGTCGAGAGTCAATGCAAATCTATGTTGCAGGTAACTTTGGGAAGGTACATCTGACTGATGGAAAAGCTCTAAGCGTGGTAGAGATGGGAGATATTTATATTGCACTCTCTAACAAGAGCAAATGAACTTTGCAAAAAGTCAGACACGTTCCTGAGTTGAAGAAAAACCTCATCTCTGTTGGGCAGCTCAATGAGGGTGGTCATTCGGTGTTCTTAGATAACACCTGAAAGGTTATAAAAAGGGCATTAGTACTAGCTCGGGGTAAGAAAACTAACACACTATATATAACTATATGTTTACTCAGGCGAGAGCACATGAGTCAGAGATGCATTATGTGAAATGAGAAAGCAGAAGAATGTCAATTTCTTAAAAAATGGTAGAGCGCCAAAGGTAGGAAAACTGGACTTTATACAGACAAATGGTGGAAAACCACAGAGTTTTGAAAAAATCTTACAAGATGAGAATTCGAGCAAGTGGGAGCTAATCAAGAAGGAAGAGATGGATTCTCTACCAAGGAATCAGACTTGGGAGCTGGTAGAACTTCTACTAAGAAAGAAGACATTGCTCAACAAGTGGGCGTACCGGGTGAAGACTGTGCGTGGTGGCAGCAAGAGGTACAAGGCTGTACTTATTGAAAAGGGCTTTCAGCAGGGGCAAGATATTGCTCATGCAGTGGGAGTTGTAAGCAGATACAAGAGTAACCCAGGAAAGAGCTTGGTGAGGTTATGTTGACGATGATATGTTAACTGAGGGTGTTACTCGTGAGAGCTGAAGTTGTGCTTGACTTCAGATGACCTTCTAGCATGAAGATAGAGCTTTGAGTTGTAGAGGTGGAGGATATCATGTTTGATTAAAAGGTCGGTACAGCTAGTAGATGATGCAGCCAATTGGTTATGAAGTCAGTGTCTTTGTCTTCAAATGGGAGAATTGTTGGGTAATGTGGAGACTCGGTCCACCGCGATTTAATTAGCTTTTTAATTAATAATCTCACATATCGCTCACCTACCTTCCCACCTACCGCTCATCTACCACACTTATCTACCGCCCACATATCTCCTACCTACCGCTCTACTGGTTTCTATAAATAGTCTCTTATGGTTTTTCATAAGCCACAAGCCAAGCAAGGCCAAACCAAGTACTCTAAGAGAAAAAGAGAGGAAGTGAGAGAAGAAAATAGAGATTTTATTGTAAACGTCAAGGCGCTCAATGGTGTAATTCCTTGAAGTATTAAATCATATGCAGCTCCATGGATGTAGACAAATTTGTCGAACCATGTAAATCTGTGTGTCGCTCGGGTTTTTTTCTGCGTGCAATTTTTTTCGTTCCATTTTTCGCTTTATTGTCATCGTTTTTTCACAACACTATATGTTTTGGTCTACGATAAAACATTGATTTTTGTCATAAATATTGTAGATTTATTATCACAAAATATCTCTGTCGTTTTTAATTAAGGTTATTGAAGATCTGTTAATATTTTTCTCATCCAAATTTCTTGACATGATGCGCATGAAATTGCAATATATTTGGCCCTTGAAGATGATAATTCAATAGTTGCTTGCTTCTTTTCCAAATATAATGGCGAGATCTAAGACTAAAAATAAATCCACTTTTAGTTTTTAAATCGTCTTTGGAACATATATAATCACTATCAATAATAACAACCTAAATAAAAATTAGAAATAGATTTGTACCAAATATCATTGTTAATTATCTTCTGGATATAATGAACAATGTGTTTGTCTGCAGCAATATGATGTACCGAAGGATTATGCATGAATCTTGAAATAAGATTGAATGATTAGATTCTTTCTGATCAGAAATAACATATTCATTATGTAAGGTATGCCTCTTGTATGAGATAAGGGACATAAGCTGGAGCGGAATGGAGCGAATCAGCGGAGCGGAGCTCGCAAGCGGAAGCATCTATTCAATCGGGGGGAGTTTCGTTATGTGGGTTGAGGGTGCGTGGGCAATGGCCTCACGATACAGTATAAGGGTAATTTTGTAATTTCATATTGTACTTCAGAGTTATATATATATTGCTTTGTAACTCTAAAGGAGATTTGTACTCTTTTTCACAAAATCCAAAAGAAGTTGTCGCTCTGCTCCCGAGGGTGTAGGCAAATTGCTGAATCTTGTTAAATCTCTTTGTTATCTTCTTAATCTTTATCGATTCTAGCATTTTTTTTGCCCTAATTACTCAATACATTAATAATTACATCTATAATAATAATATTTTTCTCATAATTGCTAAAATAATCAATATGTCGTTGATTGAATATTATAACTAACAAATATCATCTTTTTAGATTTGTTGTCTAATTTTTTTTCTGTTTTGACATTCCCTTAACACATATGTCATGCTTCCAAATACCTACAAAAAACTAACTACATGGTTCATACCATATCATGTTTCATAAAGTATAACATTTGAATAGCCTTTGTTGAAGAAATATTCAAAATTTAAACTGTAATTGCAATAGTTTCAACCTAAAATATTTTTTGAAAATTCTTCAACTTCAACATANAGGTTATTGAAGATCTGTTAATATTTTTCTCATCCAAATTTCTTGACATGATGCGCATGAAATTGCAATATATTTAGCCCTTGAAGATGATAATGCAATAGTTGCTTGCTTCTTTTCCAAATATAATGGCGAGATCTGAGACTAAAAATAAATCCACTTTTAGTTTTTAAATCGTCTTTGGAACATATATAATCACTATCAATAATAACAACCTAAATAAAAATTAGAAATAGATTTGTACCAAATATCATTGTTAGTTATCTTCCGGATATAATGAACAATGTGTTTGTTTGGTGCAATATGATGTACCGAAGGATTATGCATGAATCTTGAAATAAGATTGAATGATTAGATTCCTTCTGATCAGAAATAACATATTCATTATGTTAGGTATGTCTCTCGTATGAGATAAGGGACATATGCTGGAGCGGAACGAAGCGAATCAGCGGAGCGTAGCAGAGCTCGCAAGCGGAAGCATCTGTTCAATCGGGGGGGAGTTTCGTTATGTGGGTTGAGGGTGCGGGGGCAATGGCCTCACGGTACAATACATGTGTAATTTTATAATTGCATATTGCACGTCATAGTTATATATATATGTTGTATTGTAACTCTAAAGGAGATTTGTACTCTTTTTCGCAAAATCCAAAAGAAGTCGCCGCTCTGCTCCCGAGGATGTAGGCAAATTACCGAATCTTGCTAAATCTCTTTGTTATCTTCTTAATCTTTATCAATTCTTGTGTTTTCTTTGCCCTAATTACTCAACATTAATAATTACATCTATAATAATAATAATTTTCTCAGACTTGCTGAAACAGTCAATATGTCGTTGATTGAATATTATAACTAACAAATATTATCTTTTTAGATTTGTTGTCTAATTTTTTTCTGTTTCGACATTCCCTTAACACATATGTCATGCTTCCAAATACCTACAAAAAACTAACTACATGGTTCATACCATATCATGTTTCATAAAGTATAACATTTGAACAACCTTTGTTGAAGAAATATTCAAAATTTAAACTGTAATTGCAATAGTTTCAACCTAAAATATTTTTTGAAAATTCTTCAACTTCAACATACTTCTTAATATCTCTACCACTGTTCAATTCTTTCTTTCCACAACCCCGTTTTGATGTAGTGTGTGAGGAGCATTTAACTGCTAGAAAAGTGTATGCTTACTTTTCTCAAGCCTTGTGTAAAGAAGATGGTAAAAAATGTATGATAAGGGAGCTACAAAACTTCTCTTACACCAATTACAAGGAGTGTCGGGTGTAGGCCGCTATAAGGACTTACACCTTGTCTGGATAAAACTCAGAAGTCAATTTTAAGAGAAATATATGACTTTTCTTACATATGCTTTAGGTAAACAAATATAAAGGCAAAATGATTGCAATATTGACTTGTTAAATAAGTGATTTTATTTTGGATTGTGATGCTTTAACGAGTATTGTTTGCTAGGTAAATCTCGATGAGTAATGCAAGTTATTGCGTCGGGATCAATATGAGTATGATTGTGCTAAAGTTCTAAGGAATCTAACGTATGTCACCTTGTATATTACGGGTTCACATTTTAATAGCCCGCTATATTTTCAAACTACACAATTAGCGAAACTATGCCATATGTAAGGCCAAAACATATTTGGATGATACACATTAGATCCCTTGGTTCCTTAGGATGTGGTCGGTGTCGGTGACATATCAAAGTCATATGGGTAACCTTTACCCATGCATTGCATTCATTTGTTTAGAAGGTTGAGAAGCATAAGATGAAGTGAAGCATAGCATATTATTGGACTCTACTTGACTTGGTAATTAAGGCCTTTATTATTAATATTATTTCATGGTTTTTTTTTTCTTATAAGGTTTCTAGCTCACAGCTAGTGCTCCACTAACTTAACCTTTAAAAAAGTGCTCAGATTAATTATAAACCATTTTGGGCCAGTAAAATATTATCGGAGGTCCAACTAATTGCTCCGCTAATCAGAAATATCGATCGCGTCATCCCTAATCTGGACTTAGTTGGAGAAGTTAATTGAGGCTCTGCTTATGTGTTCTCAATTTTTCATGGCGCCACAACTGTGGTCACCGGTGGCTCCAAAGGAATTGTCCCATTAATCCATATTTCCATCTCCTCTTTTGTCCGTCTCACATATCTACATTTCTTAATTTGCACCTTTTGTTGATGATATATGGATGGATGAAAGCCATCGTAGTCAAGCAGAGCTCGATGAAGGCCTCAACACTGGCGGCATGACTTGAAACTTGATGTCACAGCTTCTGTATGTGATGTGTCCTCTCCAGCTGAGAGACAAATTGATCTCCACAGTTTCATCTCTCTTCCATGGCAAGCTCAACATACTTGTAAGCAAACCCCCTCCACCGTGTCTCTTTTAACAGGCAGTTATCAGCAGGTTCTTATTGACTAAAAATGGTGACAATAAAGTGAAAAATGGAACTAAAAAAATTACACATAGAAAAACAACAGTGTTACACAGATTTACATGATTCGACAAATTTATCTGCATTCACGAAACTGCATATGATTTTATTTATTCGAGGACTTTCACCGTCGAGTGTCTCTATATTTACAAGAAAACCTCTTTTTTCCTTTCTTATCTTCCTCTCTCTCTCTCTTTTTCTCTTCCTCTCTTTCTCACTTAGAGGATTTGGCTTGGTCTGATTTCATACTTTATGACAAGCCAAGAGAGGCTATTTATAGAAACCGAGAGAACGATAGGTAGGAGGTAGGTGAGTGATATGTGAGATTCTTAATTGTTAATCTAATTAAATTGCGGTGAATCAAGTCTCCACATTACCCTATAGTTCTTACATATAACTACTGTGCAGGTTAACAACGCAGGAATGTCGATACCAAAGAAAATTGTTGAAATTAATTTAGGAGATTACTCATTCCTGATGGCTACCAATTTGGAATCCGCTGTTCATCTCAGCCAACTTTGCCACCCTCTTCTGAAAGCTTCCGGCGTCGGCAGCATTGTCTTCATCTCTTCAAATGCAGGACTCCTCGCCATTCCACTTGCAACCTTGTACTCTATCACTAAAGGTGCTAAGTATTTCTTAATTAATTAATTAATCTCGCTTTGCTCTTAATTGCATAATTTATTAAATAATTTTGAACAGGGCCAATGAACTTATCGTGGTTCATGGAGGGATGACTATTTGCGGCTCAATGCTTGCTAACTAGGATGTATATATATATATATATATATATATATATATATATATATATATATATATATATATATATATATATAAATACATACATACATATATACATATATGATTAAATAAATGATCAGCCACAATGTTAAGATTTTGTCTATGATTTATGGTTTGTGCTTTAAATAAACTTTTTTTATCAGCTCCTAAAGTTATTTGTTTGTACGAATCATTAGAACTGTTATAATTTTGTCGGACAGATAGGCTGTTGAGGTGGAGCCCAGTTTAAGAAAATCAAAATTTTTTTAATGTTTGCCGCCTCTTTCAACCGTTCCCGCCTCCCATTCTTTGGAAGAGGCGTGACTTTTGCTTAGTTGGCCCCACCACCATAAATGCAAGCAAAAGAGGAGAATTAATTATCCTTTTTTTGTTATTGAATTTCTGCCTTTTTTGGAAACCGAACTTCAAGACTTCTTCAACAATTCGGTTCCTGTGTAAAGCTTACGAAAAAAAACGCTACAGCGGAGGGGGCGGCAACGAGAAGAACTTCTTCGGCTGTTCTACTCACGAGAAGAAGAGAGGAAGGCTTACTGAGAGAATACCATCTCCTTTTTTCTTCTAGCTTGGTGTTGACCTCACTTTTGGTTGAGGTCTAGAAATTTCTTTAGTAGCCTAGGTCTAGCTATAGGACTTTCCTATTGACTAGTCTTAGAAAATTAGAAAAGGTACCCCCATCATTAGAAACTCAAAACTCTTCTATTTACTCAACTTGAAATTCCACATATTGATCTTAACCTCTAGCATTTAGTAGGTAAGA
>NEWO01000098.1:2964165-2994784 GCA_003013225.1 Phalaenopsis aphrodite
ATCACACAACATAGGCATGGCACGGTTTTTGTTTCGGCTTTTGCCTTCTCCTCTTCACTATGAAACAAGAAACGAGGTTCTTTTTTCTTTTTATTCATAATTGAATTATTTTCATTGTTATATAAAACTTTTGTCTATTAATGATATACTTCAATAAATGGTTTCATTGGCCCAGTAGTTTCTTGAGGGTCTTTTTGTGGCAGCTGCAGCTATTTGAAAAGGTAGTTGTGAAATTATCGTCGAAATAAACTGTTGGAAGAAAGTTATAGTCGGTGAAACAATATATTTATTCAAATACTTCTATTGTATTGCAGTTATTTATGAAATAAAGAACTTAAAACTCATATATACCACCCTTTCAGAATTAACTCAAACAAAACGACATGGATGAATATCATATTTCTCAGAAGCTTATAAGTTCAAAATATTACATAAAAAGTTACACATCACTCAGCCTTGATTAACATGAAAATTAAAACTATAATTGATACGTCACCAACAAATTTTCATTATGCGACACGAATTTCAAAACATGTCATGGATCTCGAGATAATATTTTTAGCAAGGGGTGTTTAAATCTTGATAAAAAGTCATTCAGAACTCTGATTTTAGGAAACTTGCTGTCAAATTGATCAGCTCGATGAGAGGAACTTAATGACATCAAAGTTAGTCTAATTTGTGGCAAATCAAGCCCGTATCAAGTCATTTAATCACTTTTGGAAGATTCCCGAACACATTTGGAAGGTCAAATGGATGTCTAATCTGACAAGTTCATAGTTGAATCAAGCATCTCAACAAGACGATCCAACGAGCCCAAGATCACTCAATTCTGGCATCATTGAGACATCTGAATGTCCATTAAACATCGTCTGCCTGAATGAAGCTATCCAGACCGTTCAATCAAAATGATTCATATTTCTGCATTAATTGCACTTAGAACATTATAAATAAAGCACCACCCATCTCACGAGAGGAATCTTAAGCCTAGAGAGAGCATGGCGCATCGAGAAGGAGCTGCAGTTCAACATCACCGCCGACCGTCGTCGACCACCGCCGACCTTCATTGACAACCGCCGACCATCGTCGATCACTTCCCACAACAGTCGACCATCGCAAACCGTCGTCAACTACAGCCGACTTTCGTCGAGCACCGCCGACCTCCGTCGACTACCGTCTACCGTTGTCGACCTCCCCCAACCTCCGTTGACCTCCGCCAACCTTCATCGACTGCCGCAAACCTTCGTTGACCTCTTTCAACCGTCACCGACCACTGGTAAACATCATCATTCACTGTCATTAATCGTCAATTACCACCAACCAGACGTCATCAATCAACACTCTAATCTGAAAAATATAGTTATTATTTTTCTTCTATGGTACAAGAGATTTTTGTAATCATCAATTAATACTGAATTTTCGCAATTGGGTCAGACCCAATTGTTTTTTCCTTTGCGGGTTTTCTACGTAAAAACTTCTGGAGTAGTCACTACTTGTTTCTCTTTCATTTGTGTGTGTGTTGAATTTTCGTAAAATACTAATACGATAATTCGTTACTCAATTACTGCGAATTTTCTAGCTCGCATCAATAATAGTTCTACTTTTATTTTGTGTCAAAACCTGCATGACAAGCCAATAAAAATAAATGAACTGGAGAACGCTACGAATACTTACATGATAGCCTTGGTGGAAAATTTTATTGTTTGTCTCCACACACCATAGAACTTTTTGGAAGACCTCTATCTAGATGAGCGGACAAGATACTGATTACACAACATAATTCATTCAGAAAAATTAATCAAGTATTATTAAAAAATGCACAATAAAATCTAACCTGAATAACTAGCTTCAGCAAAAATACTTATGCTCTAAAAGATCTCGATCTCCAAATGCTCCCTTACTCTTAACATTTAGCAAAAGTCAAAAATAAATTAAAATGGGGAAGATAGGGGGAAAGAGCGGCTAGTTACCTTTTTTCCTTAAAAAAAAAACTAACTCAAAAAGCAAAAAATGTGCAGATTCAACGGATAGTTTAGAAAATTAGAATTATTTTAAGCAAATTGTTATTGTGTGATATAACAAGTTGTGCTTTGCTGACACAAATTAATCTCGTTTTAAATAAAATAGCAATCCCACCATCTTAAACAAGTTAGTCCTTGTTTTAAAAATTTATCCAAATTTATTTTGTTCCTTCCAGCGGAACATGCAAGCTTTCCAGCATCACATAAATAAATATATCTGTCTAAAATAATTTATTTGTTATAGACGATACATTATAATATTTCAGATCTGCCCAACAACTATGCCCAACTAACATTGGATTAATAATTAAACCCATCACTTTCTTATTAGATGTCCAACTAACTTATCTTGAGCAAATTCAATCCTGTCTGCAGTGATACTTCTGAAATAAAGACGGTCATTTAAATATGTTTAATGGTTTAATGGAATATGTTAATTATCAATAGAAATAGGTTTTGACTTCCATTATTGATGATAAAACAACAAAAAAAATTAAATAATTTTAATATGTGGGCACCAAATGTACGTTCGTAGAACATGCCCAATAGAATAAATAACAGATTTTTACGTCAAGATAATGAGGAAATTAATTACTAACGGATACGTTTAAGTGTATTATGCAGTAATTCGGCGAAATTTTGTAAATTTTCCATTTAATACGCAATTTGACATTGATATTTATTTGAATGTTGACAGATAACAATTTAATAAATAATCATTATTTCCTTATTAAAAAATAGAAATTTAACGTTTTTATTTAATTTGAACATTTTTTGAATTTAATTAAAATGAATATTGAATAATTTTATGGACGATTCGACCAAATGACAAAATTGAGTGGATTCACCATATATTTCTAAGAGTTTTTCAGCGAAATGAGGCACAAAAGGAATTGTCCTCGACAGCAGAGAGAGAGAGAAATTGGCTGCCACAGTTTCAATGTATTATTAATATACACAATTAAAACACACAATATGGAGCAAATGGCGCTTCTTCTCCGAAGCTACCTACACCTTATATTTTTTTCCAATTTATGGGGAAAATTTCCCGATAGGAGGAGAGATCTCGCTCTCTCTCTTCTCCCATTCTCTCCCCCTATTGGGCGGCCACCAAATAATTTTTTACTGATTTGATCTCTCATATAAACTTGGTCCTTTTCCCAAAAGAGTCGTTGTTAATCAATCAGCAAAGGCCAGAGAGTGCGACAGAGAGAGAGAGAGAGAGAGACAGAAAGAGAAATCCTATAGAAGATGGTCATTGAGAGAGGCGAGACAAAAGTCGGCATGGAGATAGAAACAGAAACAAATCCTGTAGATGGTCATAGAGAGAAGAGAGCGAAAGCTGGCATGGCGAAAGCTGAGATAGAGAAGCGATGGTCACTTCATGGAACAACTGCTCTCGTCACTGGAGGCACCAAAGGCATAGGGTCCGTTCTTTTTTTTTTTCTTCTTTCTATCTTATTTAGAAGAACTTTGAACCTTGATATAATTTTTATATATTGCATTCATTAATTTGCAATATTTAATTTTTAACCATTTAAGGAAAGCCATTGTTGAAGAGATTGCGGGACTAGGCGCAAAGGTGCATACTTGTGCTCGAAACCAAGCAGATCTTGATGGATGCCTGAAACTATGGAAGAGCGCTAATCTTGATGTGAGTGTATCTGTTTGTGACGTTTCCTCGAGGGCAGAGCGGGAGGAGCTCATCAACCGGGTCTCTTCCCAGTTCCAGGGAAAGCTCGACATATTGGTAATTAAGATCAGTTAGCTACTGCACTTACGAGCTCATAATTAATCAGCAGAAGAAATAAAATCCTGTTTTTCTCTGTACGAAGATTAACAATGCAGGGGAGGGACTGTTTAAAAAAACGATTGAATCAACGGCAGATGACTTCGCATTTACGATAGCTACCAATTTCGAATCTGCGTTTCATCTAAGCCAACTTTCCTACCCCCTTCTAAAGGCATCAGGCGGCGGCAACATTGTATTCATTTCCTCTGTTGCTGGCCTTGCAGCTGCTCCAGGTGCGGCCATTTATGGAGCTGCAAAAGGTATTCTCTCTCTCTCTTTATAGATAGATATATATATCTATGGAAAGATTGGATTAATCTTGAAAATTTCAGGGGCAATCAACCAGCTGACGAGAACTCTAGCTTTGGAATGGGCAGGAGACAACATTAGATGTAACTGCATCGCACCGGGTGCCATTATGACCCCAATGACATTGAAAGTAAGCATCATTTGTATTATTTAATGTTTTTAAAATTATATTGTACTTTTCTATGAATCAGGCTGGCTGTTGCAGTCCAATAAGTTCAAACATCAAATAAATACATCTATCAGCCTAATTTTCTTAATAGATATATTATAATAGTAAGATCTGTGTAGCAGCTAGCTAGAGTAAATTAAACATTAGATAAGTACAAATGCAATTTATTAGATTACATATTTGTATTAATTTTTACAAATACATTTTAACACAGCATGAAATGGTGTATTTCATTTATGATTATAATTTTTATCTGATATGAAAATATTTAGTGATTGATGTTCATGTTGATGTCCAGAGAGCAGAGATTCAGAGTGCTCCATCCTTTCTGCAATGTTAATTATCAAAATAAAAATAGTCATTTAATCATGATTAATTGTTAAAATAATACTAATTAAATGTTCAAAATCTAGGGGTAAAATTGTGTATTTTATAAAATTATTTATGTGAAAATGATTAGGAAAGAATTACCTACAGCTTTACATGTATGTGCAGTGCTTAGCTGAGAAGGTGATTCCACCAATCGAACACTTTGGAATTCCAGTAGGCCGCGCCGGCGAACCTGTGGAGGTGGCTGCGACGACTGCGTTTCTTTGCATGCCGGCAGCCTCTTATATCACCGGCCAAGTTATAGTGGTTGACGGAGGATTAACCATGCGTGCATGAGGCTACCCACCTCTTCTACTTAATTACTTGTAGTGTTTTATCTATTTCAAGTAAAATAACGCTGTTGGACGGCATTAGATATACTTTCTATTGCATTGTTAAACTTCTATTAATCCTTAATTAAATGCCTATTATGTTACATGTTATTTATTGTGAGATCAAGTTAAAAAGGTCGAATCTTCATTTCAAGTTAATCGAGTTTTTATTAATCCATGAAAGAAAACCTAATTAATGAACATTTACTTAGACTTAATGGAAACCCCATTATTAAAGAAAGGACCACATTAGTCTTGTATATGTATTGGCAATACTACTTTGAACAGAGAAAATTTGCTAAAGATATTCAATTTAATATTAAATTTTACATTGCTATTCATTTGAACGTTGTATATTGTTGGAAATAGAAAGCTTTTAGGATGAGAGGACATTAAGGAGAAAGAAGAACCTTCAGAATTTCATGAAAGAGGCAATTTTATTTAACACTAATTTATTCTTAATACAAATTCAAACACATCACATCTATTTCTAACAGTGACAACCTGATAAGAATTATGCCAGCACATTTATTGTCTCTCTAGAATACTATTTTATCTTCTATTATAAATGTCATTAACTACTTATTCTAGATATTTCTAAATACTCTTTTAAAATATGTCTCTATAGTTTTTTTAAATCTTCTTTAGAATAGGTCTCTAGAATTCTCCAAAGTCCATTTTATATTATATGCTCAATTAAAGTGCAATTACATGGAGGCTAAATCAAGTTTAATTTTTGACACTCCCTCTTAAACTTAATTTTGTCATTCCAAACAAACTTTGTATCTTGATAATATTTTCACTTTTGAGGGGCTTGGTAAAAATATCAGACAGTTGGTCTTGAAACTTTGCGTACTCAGCTTGTATCATTTTTTTTATGATAGATTCTCTTATCAATATGCTTGATTCTGCAATGAAAAATTAGATTTTTTTTTGCTTGTGCTATTCTAGACTTGTTATCAAACTAGATACTTGTTGCTTACTCTTGTGATAAACTTAATTCATTTAGCAATTTTCGAAACCAATTTGCAAGGCAAGCAAATGATGTTTTAGCAGTGTACTCTCTGTCACAAGTTTAAAGAATGATGATCGGTTGCTTTTTGACATCCAAGTGAAAGCATTGTCTCTAATAAAGAACACAAATTATGTGGTGTTCTTTCTATTATTCATGTCTCTGACTAATCGCTGCACTATATCCTGCTTGCTTGAAGTTATTAGATGATGAACAGTGCATACCAAAATTAATTGTACCTTTGATATACAACATGGATAGTGCAAACCAAGCATTGTTGTACTCTTACATATCCTTTTTATAGTTCAAGTTCCATGTTGCGGCTCACAAGTCCAATAGCATATATAAAGAATATCAGGCTTTGTGCATTGAAGTAATGTAAATTTCCTCCTAAACTCTTAAGAAATGTTGGATCAATTCTTTCTCTTTTATTATGCTTTAATAGTTTGACTTCACATTCTACATGAATATTAATGGGTGTTATTTTCCATTTTAATTTTTTTTAACATTTCTCTTAAATATCCTTTTTTATGAGATAAATATTTCATTTTCAAAATGATTGAATTCAATGCCCAGGTAGAATGTCATGAGCCAAATATCATTCATATCAAACTCTTTTGTGATGCTTGTTTAAATTTTCAAAATATGCTTAAATTGTTTTCGGTGAAGATTAAGTCACCATCATATACAAAAACAATTTTAATATCTTCATTCATGTTCTTGATGTAAAGAGTATACTCATAAGAACATTTAATAAATCATTCTCTTGAAAGAACTTATTTTCTTGGTTATTGCATGCTTTTGTTGATTGTAAGGAAATTTCCGTTAAAATCATTTTATGCATACTTACAAGGATATTTCCATTAAAAGCTTTCTTTAGCTTTAGAACATTGTCCTCTTGTACTTTGACTTTAAAGTTTGGTGGTTGTTTAATATATACTTTTTCTAAAAATTCATTCAAGATTGTAAACTTTACATCTATATATTCTCCATTTATTTTGAGGCGCAAGATAAATAATCAATCTAATAGCTTCTAATCGAGCAAAAAGAGTAAATACTTCATCATAGTTGATGCCACCTTTTAAATTGTACTCTTTTGCCACCAATCTTGTTTTATAGCTTTAAACTTCTCTTTTAACATTTTTTTTTTCTTTGTATACTCACTTTACACCAATTGGCTTGTGCCCATCAGAAAGTGAAGCTAACTGATCATATGTGTTATTTTTCTCAATAGCTTTGATTTTTCATCCAAAGAAATATCCACTCTTATTTTGCAAATCTTGCTCAAAAGAAAGAGGCTTACATTCAACAAATAAATAAAAGAGAGTTAGATTATCTTGATTCTCATAAAGTTCTTATAAATTTTTGAAATGTGATACTCTTTCACTTGAATTCTTAGTTGAAGTTGTTGAACATGAGTTCTTTTAGTAGTTGTGAAGGATGTTATTGGTGGAGTAGTAGTCTTCTCTCTCACTTGCTTCATATTTTGTTGCTCCATTTTTTCTTCATTAAAATATAGAAAAATTAAAATCTTCATTATGTGATCTCCAGTACCATGCTTCTTCTTTCATCAAATATGACATCACCTTTGATAATTGTTCTTCAAGTATTAGATTTTACAGTTTATAATCTTTTGAGTTAGTGTCATAACTAATAAAAATGAACTCCTAGCTCTTATTATTCTAGCTTACATCTTATATTATCATGTATATATACAAGGGATGTACTTCCAAAAACTCTTAGATAAGAATTATCTAGTTTTCTTTGGCTTTACGTTCCTTGTGGTGTCTTTCCTCACACATATTTTATTGGTGATTGATTTGACAGATAAACTGCACCCGCCAGTACTTCCGCCAATAACTCTTTTAGAAATTTCTTGTTTTGAGCATCTTCCTTGCCATATTAACAATGGTTTGATTTTTTCGTTATGCTCTTCTCTTTTGTTAAGGACATCTTGAAATTGTGAGTGACTGACATATTTCATAGGCTTGACAAAATTTTTGAAATTTATTTGAAGTGAATTTTCCTCCTCAATATATCAAGTCACATAGTTTTGATTTAGAGTCTATTTTCTTATCGACAATAAGTTTGAACATCTTAAATACTTTAAAAACCTATGATTTTTCCTTCAAACAATACACTCATCATTTTCTTGAAATACCTATGAAAAGAAGAAAATTGTAGTTGAACCGGATTCTTTTAGATGCTTTTTTTTGAAAATTTTCTCGAGTAAACAATTATCACAAAGTTGATATGTATAGTTAATGTAAAGTAGTCAACACATCACCTTTTTCTTTGAAAGTAATTCTAATCCTCCAAAATTTAAGCATCCAAACCAAAGATTTATCCTTTAAAAAAGGGTATTTTCTCTCAAGTTAATATCATAACTATTTTCTATGAGTTTCCCAATACTTAGTATATTACTTTTTTTTATTTGGCACAAAATAAACATTATAAATAAATTGATGCTTCTTTTTCTTCAAGCATTTGAGAATTTTATGTCTTTCACTTCTTTCTTTGAGTCAGCACCGAAGCACGCATTTCCTCTCACTAATTTATTATGCTCTATAGATATATATATGTATATATCCACACATATGATTGTTTGCACTAGTGCCTAGAAATCATGTTTCATCTTCACCTCTTTCATATTTGTGTATACTAGCAGTAGTGTGTCATCTTCCTCTTTTCTTTATTTTATGTAGTTACTTTTTTTTTAAAAGTACTATGTTGATTTGAGCATAAACCCTAAACTTATAGTAGTTGTAACACTTAATTTGAATTTATCAATCCCAAGTTTGAACTTTCTCTGCTATGTCCTCTTGATGAGTTTTCTCTTTTATAATTAGTGCTATGGTCATTTGATTTTTTTTCTCGCTCCCTAACATAACCTCTCTCTTATCATACAACAATCAAACACAACACATCTATTTATATAAATGACAACTCATAATTATGCCAACATATTTCAATACTATGGTTATTAGTATCTCTCTAAAACACTCCTCTTCTATTGCAAAAATGATTAACTACTTATTTTAGATACTTCAAATTACTCATTTAAAATATCTTTAGAATCCACTAAAATCTTCTTAAAATAAAGCTCTAAATTTCTCTAAAAAACTTTCGAGATTACAAGTTTAATTAAGGCCGACTCACAAATAAGCTAAATTAAGTTGAGTTTTCAACAGATATATAAATATATTTAAAAAATTATTATTTTTTAGTAAATAATAAAATTTAAATCTTTATTTAGCTTTGAAGATGCTTTTGGAATTTAAAATCAATATTGAATTTAAAAGAAAATTAAATTAAACCAACTGACAAGATTGTGATGATTCGGTCTTTCTGTAAAATTTCTTTCATACTTCAATCAGCACGCTTTGGCCGAAGAGAAAATAGCTTTCAAACTACGGTACGCACATCAAAGCAAAATGTCCTCTATAACCGCTCAGACATATATCCACCGGAGGACACATCATCATATATATGAATTTATGCCAACATGACCTCCGTCGTCCTGACATCGGTGTCCGAACTTAATGTTTTCTCCAATGGCTGAGAGAGAGTTGCCGCCAAAGTTTCAATGTATTATTAATAGACACATAAAAACAAAATAATACAACTCATACAATCTGGACAAATAGTTACTAAAAAGACTTCCAATCCAAACACAGCACTATTAACATAAGTCACAAATAAAGCTGACATTCTTTGTTATTTTAACACCAATATGCAATTAAAACTTGAGCTGCAGCAACTGCATCAATGGCCAGACTATATCCATGCGGTGGAAGCCTTTAGGAATCTGTTTATTCAAATATTATTATCAATATATCTAAACAAGAAAAACCAAATTATTATTATTATTATTATCATCCAATATTTTTTATTCCCACCTCAATGATGAAGTGTGCCCAGAGTTCTTCTAACCGGCTTTCCAAGATGCCCTTCAGGATGGTTAGTCCCAGACGTTTAATTGCCTGTGCTATGTCTAAGAAGAGCCCATGGTTCCTACATTGCATCTATCAATCCAATGCAGATTGTCAGCACATAAGTATAAGGGGCATATACATACATACCACCCAATTCTTATGTTTTTTTACATACCCAAACTTTCACATCATTTTTAAAATATGAAATACACCTTTTCATGCATAGGAAAGGTGTCATAATATATGTAAAAATTGAAATTTAGGGGTTAAACATGTAAATACATAAGAATTGAGTGGTATACATGTAAATCTTCCTAAATATAAAGGAGCATACATAGAATTTAGTAAATATGTAAACACGGTCACCTCTACAAGCATTTGATCCGGCTGGTCTAGATTTTCAACGACCAGAGGGAATGGCATCGATTTAGTTCCCACCTCATGTGCCGAACTTGCCGAGTTCTCAAGCACCTGGGTCCCTTCTAAATTTGAATCCTTCACTCTGATCTGTATGATTTTTAAATGTATATCAGAATACAAATCTGGGCCTATTTATCACACCATAATCACAGCGATCAGTTGAAGAATTTCAGTTCAATTAGTCAAAGATGTTAAACAACAAAAATCACTTCAATTTAAGTAGCTCCTATGATGTTTTGCTGCAAAGTTACTGCAAAATTCGTGCTTATAAAGAGTTCAAATAAACACTTCAGTGGTAGACAATTCAAAAACTACAAGCCGCTGTAAGATAAAGCAGTACCTTTGAGCTTGTAGATTGGCTCAGCTTATCAGCGTGGATAGGAACACTTTGAAGGAACATCACGTGCTTTACAGTCTGATCCAGAAGCGCATCAATGCTGCACTGTATTACAAAGATCATACTTTTAGAACATGCAGGAGCTATGTAACAATAAAATTTTCAAACCTTTCTTTTTTTTCTATATGCATTATCACCTTTGATGTATTTGGGATCAGCTCCCTTAGCTCTCGAATACGATCTTGAATCAACTGTCTGTCCCGGGGCCTTGGCCTGTGGGCGCTTCGATTTTTTGTTTGTCTGTTGTTACTATGTGATTCCTTCAAGCAACTCCTCGAAAATTCACATATGGAGTTCTCATGACCTTCATTTTTTTGTGGCATATAGACAGAACTCTTTTGTGGACCAGTTGTGAGATAGTTTGTAAGACCTTCAGAATCCGAAAGTAATGAGGTCATTTTGTCACTATCGAGAGCAGAATCTTCAGAATTTGACACATTTTCAGTTCTGCACTGTGTTATACAAGAGTCGCTGCATCTTCCAGATGAACTGCAGCGAGATTTCACGCATTCACATGATTCTAATTCCTTGTCATCTGAAACAGCAGGCAGTTCTTCCATGGCCAACTGTGCTGAATTTTCTCCTACGTTTTTCTCCAGAATACAAAGTTCAACTGAGCATCCAATTGTTTCAGGCACTGCTGCTTTAAAACCACTGATTATTCCACTCCCTTCGATGGCTGTTGATTGATTTTGCATCCATGTACTGTTGTTCCAACCCAAAATGCCACTTTGAACCATTAGTTTGTGCTGTCCAGATTCAACAGAGAAGTCTAGATTTCTGCTATCAGTTATGGAATCAATAACAACATCCTCCACAAAATTAAAATTAAGATTAGCCTTGTTGATATCACAAGCATCAAACACCGTAGGTTTTTTGTAAATCAACCCCTGACTGACGACTGGAATCGGTTTAACCGCCTCATGAAGAATAGATGATTTATCACTGTCCATTGTCCTTCCAGTGAAGGAAGCTTTACTAATAAGCATAATCTGTTCCTCTGAACGATCTTGAAAATTTTCACTACACATTTCATTCCATCTTATTTCATCTAGCAATTCTGTGCTGAGTCCGTGACCCTGATGAACACCAACTTGAGTGAATGGATCATAGGATTGAACCATGGGATGAGGTAAACCAATAGAACCCATTAATAAATGTTCATTCACCATTGCTTGATCAAAGGTGAGCGTCGCCAAATCAGGCATCATAAATGGTTGATTTTGTTTAAGATCAATGAAGGTGGAATGTTTCTCTGGAGGTCTGTTCAATGCCATGTAGGAATCAATTTGTCCCATTCTCAGTTCAAAATAAGAATTTGAATCAATAGTGCTTTGATAGGCACAAAACAAATCCTTAAGTTGAGCCACCATAGTCAAGTCTTCTGATATCTAATGACAGAAAAAGAAACAAAAAGTGTTCTAAGAGTGAAGAAGCTCTGCAGCTAAATTATTTGTATGTGATAAGGCAATCAAGATACTCTGAACAGTATAACACAGCTCATAATGTTTGTTTGCCGCAATTTGAGAAACCAGAAACCATAGAGAACATAATATAGACATCCATGAATAAAATTTATGTTTCTATATCTTTAATGGGAGCAGTTCTAAATTTTATGTTTATGTTACTTATGATCGAAGAGGAGGAGGATTGACAAAGTATTTTTCTATTTCAGTTGGATTACATTAGGGATCAACTTCAAACCCATATCTTTTTGCTTTGGTTATGGATGCTCTTACTGGACATTTACAAGAGGATGTGCCTTGGTGTATGCTTTTCGCTAATGATATCCTTCTTGTGGATAAGACTAGAGAAAGAGTTCAGGAAAAAATTGAATTATGGATGTCAAAATTGGAGCCTAAAGGACTTTGTTTGAGTAGATCTAAAATTAAATACGTGCAATGTAATTTTAGTAGTAGTAGCTCTAGTGGCAGAGTTGTAACATTGGGTGATCAAATCATTAAAAGTTGTGAACATTTTAGATATCTCAGGTCTATTGTTCGAAGTGACGCTGAAATAGATGGGGATGTTATTAGTAGAATTTAAGTTGGTTGGTTGATATGGAGGAATACATCGGGCCTAGTGCGTGATAGAAAAGTACCACTTAAACTTGAAGGCAAATTTTATAAGAGTGTGAGACCTACAATGCTCTGTGGCACAAAATGTTGGTCTTTAAAAGGGAAGCATAAAACAAAGTTATGTCGCTGAGATGAGAATGCTTAGGTGGATGAGTAGCTTGACACCTTGAGAAAAAATGCAAAATGAATATACACGTGATAGAGTTGGTGCAGCTCTAGTGGCGGATAAGATTAGAAAGAGTCGTCTCAGATGATTTGGTCACATTAAACATCGGTCATCTGATGATCCGGTTAGGAAAGTAGATGTTTTAAATTTGACTTATATTAAGAAAGACAGAAGTAGACCTAAAAAGACTTGGACATATTGTATAAAAATAATCTTAATATATTAGAATTAAATGAAAATATGACAATAGGATACAATGGAAAAAAAGGATTCATGTGGCCGACCCCACTTAGTAGGATAAAGGTCTGTTGCTGTTGTTGTTGTTGTTGTTGTATTGCCAAATAAGTTCAGAAGTTATTTACATATCTTAGTTTCATGTGCAACAACACATGAGAAATTATGAGAGGGGGAGAAACGGTGGAGTAGATTAAAACATCTGATTGCTGATCCATGCTACAAATTATTCATAACAAGGGTATGAATCCCTCTCTCTTACCCCCAGATCAGTTCAAACTTCTGTTTCAACTACTTTCTTTTAGGGGTTTTTTTCCTATTCCATTTATTAACATTTACCCAAATAAAATATCAAGAAAAAACTACAGTCAAACTTCAACTTCTTTTTTAACATATGGATGTAAAAAAGCATCATGTTGCTTCAATTGAGGAGAGAGACCTATACATAGGCAATATCATTGCATCTCGAATATTATGCAAAGTAATACAAAGTAAAATTGTACATTACAAAATCCAGTTTGAGGCATACAAACCATATTATAAATGGCCAAAAGTTCATGCAGGTAGCAGAAATAATGAAAATGAGAATAAAAGGGCGCACCTTATCCAATGACCCAAGCTGCACAAGTCCAAAAGGAAGTATGGGTAGAAGTAGAATTGTCTGCAGTAAGAACAAGTAAAATCAACATATTTGGGAAGCAAAGCACCCATGCAGATAAATTCGGAGAAAAGACGACCACATTAATTAGAATTTTTGCAACTCACGAGAAGAATATAAACATACCTTGATTCCAGCTGCAACCTGAAGTCCCAACTCTTCTGGATACTGCAAACATAGTAACTTCATATATGTTTAAATCTAATAATAAAAACAAGTAAAACGATAAATTCCAAATTCAGGCCACCACTAGCTCACCTCCAAAAGTAGCTCAGAGTTCACCTCTCCAATACAAATCCACTGATGCCTCTCCATGGATGCCACTTTGCCAACGATCCTGCCAGAGTAATGTTTTCAAGTTGTGAAATTTTCATTGGAAATAGAGGATCCTATTTCTAAAGAGGCTATTTGGAGTTTGCCAACTTGGATTACCATAAATTTTGGAATTACATCTGAAATTGAAATGCTTATCTGAACCTACTCTATGGGTTTTCCTAAGTTCTGATTGTGTCCTTCAAATGACAAAATAAATGAAAGGGAAATTTACATGAAACCACACAATTCTTATGTATTTACATATCTAGCACCTAAACATTGATATTTACATGCACACCACTCAAATCTTTAACAACACATCAATAATACCATCATCACTATCATTTCAAAAGTGAAATAACACCTTTTCATGCATAAGTTTATAACACCACAGTGATACAAATATAAATATCCAAATTTGGATGTTTGATATGTAATGCATAAGAATTGTGTTAGGTAAGTAAATTTCCTTAAATAATATACAGCCCAGTCCACTGAAACAGAAACTGCACTGGCAAGCAATCCAAGAGGTTTAGTTAATGCAATTTAATCTAGAACAAAAAAACCAGCATTGGTCTTAACTTAAGGCTTAGACAAAACACGCCCAAAGTTAGACTCAATTCAAGCCAAAAAATTTACATCGGGTGCGCAGAGCATATAAGGCTAAACGAAAACTACAAGATGATCCAGATTTGATCCAAGAGAAGCTTGAAGTTTAAATACCACAACTCCCTTGAAGATGTAAGGGCCCACCACTACATGAGAAGAGGAGAGTATAAAATCTTAATGGATTTCTTCCAATTCTACATAGGCTTTGTTCAAATAAGGTAAAGAGGATATAAAGATAAGAAAATTCTCCAATCCAATATCTTGTATTCTTCCCTCCCTCCCTGAACATAAGGAGAAGTAATAAATATGAGTAAAGTTATCTCAAGTCATGGTTACTAAATTCTCACTCATTTGTCCTCAAAGTGTATTACTTTTTCTTGTACTAAAATAGTGAATCAGAATGTTTGACATGGCCCGTTATATGAGAGCTAAATGTCATATTAATTTTGAATTTGAATTTGAACAAATTTAAAAAGCTAGCACTTATATCATTACTATTTGAAACACTTATATCATTACTATTTGAATAAAGCACATGATGCTATTTGAATATAACTATCTTAATTGTAATTTAAATCTCACATCATGTATGTTATTATTCTTAATATAAAATCACATTGAAAATCATAACTATTATTTATATCAAATGTTGTATTTCAACTATTTTATCTAATAGAAAATCATATCACCCCTAGAATTCCCTAAAAGAGGGTTTATGTTTAAGTAATAATGACTTTCTAAATCAACATACCCTTCACCAATTAAGTATGAGAATCGCATCATTTTGGAAACTGCCACTACAACGGAACAGCCAGGAATACTTCCATTTTGAGCGATAGATTCACAGCCGAAAGGGCTAATCCATGGATCAATGTTGATGAATTCTTGTTTGTACTGATTATATTCCATAGCAACGCCTGACTTTGTATCAATAGCATAAGAATCTTCGCATGTCAATAGCCTAAAGGGAAACATTATACAGTTAGAAAAGCCAGAAGTGCCCAAATTTTGCATATTTATATACAAGAATTAACTTGCATCGTAGTTGTTGTCTCAAAAAACTTAAAACATGCTTATATTTAAAACTTTAACCAGTCTGAACACTTGCATATAAGATGCACCTCTTCGCAGTTGACGGGGATATATTTTAAGGAAGATTCAGTAAGCCGATGCTGGCTTACTTGAAACAGTTCTAGCGACAATGAAAAACATAAAGTTTGATTTGAAAAGATGTAGTAAATTACACAAAAGAATTATAGGGGATAAAGCATTAGGGGGACCAAACAGCAGGGGCTAGAGATGTGCATGAACCATAATGAACAATATAGTGTTTTAAAACATTCAAATAATGTTGCATGAGAAGTAGGTTTAAGTTGGAAAACCTTTTCTTCTACTTTGCTTCTCATAACCTGGCCAATATACAGACTATTGATGCTTGATTACCGAATGGAATGGCTGAGAAGGGCTTGCCTTGGGATATGACAACATAAATAACTATTAAAAAAAGATTATTAGGGAAAAAAAAGAGTGAAATTAAAGACGCATGTGCAGTGTGGATGGCTACTAGCGCACTATTTAAGGTATACTAGTATTCTAATTTGATCTCTCCGAATTGTTTTGATAAAGCTTTCTCATCAAAATGACAGTATCCAAGAGATTCTATGTTGCAAATTATGAAGTAATATATTGCAATACAACAAAAAATGGCTTTCAGAGCTAGTTTTCACAGGCTTTACCACAGTATATGATGCATTCATATAGCAATGCAAGGGAACCTAAACAACTTACATGAGGTTCTGATCTTGAAACTTCCAAAGAATACCATATTTCCACATAGAATGGTGGCAAAGATTCCTAAACAACTGATTCAACGAAGTGGCAGACCCCATAATCCCTTTGTAGCTATGTACCAAAGTCAAAAGCAACCAGACCAACCGCCCTGCCTCATTAGCTAGCTCGGTAGCAACCTCGGCCTGCTTGATCCCTTCGCAAACCAGCTCTTCGCTCAATAGGTGGTTCTTCTAGGCCAAGCAACAGAAAGTCCATCACTTCTTTCTTTCGCCTCTGCTGCCAAACTTCCCCCTGAGATTAGATACAGCAAGCAGCCAGTTATAAATATACTTCAATCGAAACATTCCTTAAAACTTTAGCAATGTTTACCCAAGCAATAAATAATAAAGAAAATCTCCCTATTTGATTTTCTTCTGCAAATAAATTCCTACATAAGTTCCCATCCCGTGACTACTCTTCGATCTAGCAGTTCACTGGAGCTTAAGTTATACAAAAAATCAAACGAATTGAAAAGAGGAACTGAACGCGGGAGTGCCAGAACAATTTCCGAAATCGGAAGGAAGAAAAAGAAGAAAAAAAAGGTAAATTTTCTGGATGAGCCTTGAAAACAGATCAGCTCTGCTTCTTGAAAAGCCTAACGAATCTCAGAGAAGAAAAAAACTTACGATATCCAGACGAGAAGGAAGAAGAAGAGAGAGCGATCACAAACTGTTATTTTTCTTCACCACCCACTGCCCTTCACTCACAAAATAAGACCTCACTTAAACAAAAAGACCTCCTTTTTTTCTTTCGCCCCTCGCATCCTTCGGTGCTGACATGAATCCCATGGCGGGCGAGCTTATATATAAGATATGTTTAATGCGGCACCCACTTCGCCCTGTACTTTTTCACAAGTTCTGAACAAGAGTTTTTTACGTGCATACCATTTAATTCTTACATACTTAACATTTATATTTATATATGTAAGCCTGAAATCTTAATAATCATATCAAAAATTATCATTACTACTTATTTCGTTAAAATGAGATACAATTTTTTTGTACATGAAGTCTACTGTTTTTAGGTATGTGATATGTTTGCAAGATTACGGATGTATAGAAGATTGCAAATACATTAATATGAATATAAAGCTTTAAATGTTAGATATGTAGTACTTATTTAACTATGTTTGAAATAAATTTAGTAGTTTATTCTGCCTCATGAGAGTTTTTATTTTATGTTCAACCAATTTATATGTAAGTTATGTATATATCGTACACTTTTGATTAATTAAATAATAAATTAAACTAAATACAAGATAATGATATGAAAAAGCGAATCTAAGAGGAGATCTGACCCATTCTACTTTTAAATAGTCTTTATGCACAGCCAATTTGTATTAATAAGACTATTATTTTGATATTTTTTTTAATTCTAAAAAATTGACCTATATTTTTTTACAAAATAATAAAATTAATTTATGCACGATTACTTTAATTTTCTAGAGACCTGATAAGCGGTTGAATATCACTAAAACCTATGAAAACCGGTCTACAAAATATAAATATAATCTTATATTGTAAAAAACGAGTTACACTTAAGAACAAATATTGTAAAAGAAAAATTATTCTTCTCAAATTAAAAAAAAATTAAAATTACCTATATAAATAAATCAACTTAAGCCAAAATATACTTTTGACTTTATCTCATAGCCAAAAAAAAAAAAAAAAAGAATCTATTACAACTTAAAATATGACACCTGTCCCATAGGTACCCTTAAATTAATCCAACATGATCTCATCTGCAAAATAAAATTACATTATTTAAATTAAAGATGATAATCAAGAGGTAAGCAAACCAATTATGTTTTTATAATACTCCATACAAGATAATGTTGTTTTCTCATTCAGTCATATCAGCCAACAAAAAGTCTTACATAATCCTTGCAACCTGGTAATAATGTAAATAAATTAAAAAAAAATCATATTTGCAATTTGTATTATAAGAGCGCCTATCATAATAATGTATAGGCTATTTGATCAAACAGCAGCCCTTCTTATCAGGCTTTGACTTGCATATAGTTTTCCACGCTTTTCAGCATCTTTGGTTTCATTTGTAAAAGTCTTCACCGGCCTAGAAGTACGACATTAAAATAAGTGCAAAAGAATTGTCATGCACTGATTTTAAATTAGCTGTTTTCCAAAGAGATGATGCATTCATTGAAATTTTGCAATGACTTTAATAAATAAAGAAAAACATTTTTCAAATATGAAATATTAAAGCTTACAATATATTGGTTAATTATATAAAAAGTATGTAATATTATTATATCAAGTCAATATGTTAAATAGTTAAAAGAGAATTGTAACAAAAAAACTAAGATATTTGATAATTAAAAAACAACTAGTTAAATATTAAAAATCATATAAATTTTAAAAGCTATAAATATCACACAGATCATTTTATAAATATGTTGCATCCTGAAACATCCATGGCAGTAGAGTTAAGAGATTATCAGTTTAATATTGAACGAAGATCCCGCACGCGTGGATAAAATAAGTTAGAAGTAGCTCATAAAAGACACGAGGGTTTTGCATATAAGACTAGAGGAAAAATTTTATAGGACCCGACACGATTGAAATGATGCCATGAAGATTTTATGTGAAAATTGAAGGGGAAATTTTACGAGCATGACTCAATTAGAATGATGGAATTCCCCATAATTGCGAAGATTTTGATCCGATGGTGTGTAAATGGATAATGACAAATTACTCGTATAATAGAAGTTAGAGAAGCCTTAAGGCATTCAAAGTGTCATCAAGACATTGTTCATGATCTCTTAGTTGTTCCCCTTGAAGGAGGGAGCATCAATCATAATAAAGATTACATATATCAACATTAATATTAATGGTGGACTTGTGATTTGTTGGCAAGGGCAAATATCACCATTATAGGGATGATGAGTGCTAATATTGATGTATATATGATGCGGACCAAAATGATGTGAAGCACCAGCGATACAAACAAATATGCGTGTTGTTCAAGTAGTATACAGAATCTGAGTCCGTGTATCAATCCCACGAGAAATGAGTAAACTTCCAAAATCAGAAAATGCTCTAGTTAGTTGGCTTTATGTTTAGCCTGAGTGATTTGGATTTGAGTGAATTTAAAGTTTCTAGACCTAAATTTTGCGAAGAGAAAAACATAAGTAAAATATGTGAGGCACTCAAATGAGTAAAGGTATCTCCCCTAAGTTGGGTCCTAAAAGCCTGGAATTAACAAAACGACAAAATTAAAGGTGGCTATTAGGAACAAATCTCTTCCTTAACCTCTCCCGGTGACAACAAGAAAGTTTCGAAATCATACATATTTAGTTCCCTAAATAAAGTGATTATCCCAGGATTAAATATTTCCCAAAAATATCGCACTAGCATAAGAGCAGCATTCTTATTGTATTATGTTAATGAGTTCTAACCAAGTTGTTCTCTAAGATTTCTTCTGAAACTCAAAGATCACAACAAGCCTTAACAAAACAACTGACCAAGTTGAAAGCAAACAAAGATTGGAAGTTTAAAACTTCATCCCATCAAAATTTCATATTAGTCGCGTAAAAAAAAATTAAACCATAGATCTTTTAATCAGCCAATCATAGAAGAGATGCAAATTAGATAGTATACATGCTTTGAAACAACACAAAACATACTTTATGAATTAAGACATTATACAAAAGTTTAAAACAAAAAACCAAAAAAAGTACACCCTTGTAGTGCTTCCCATGTTCTTCCCTCCTCTCGCTTAGAAAATTGAAGATCACCATACTGCAAAAAAATCCTCCTAAATTATCTCTACAGTTTTCTCACACGTACCCTCTCAATTTCTCAGACCCTCATTAGGGCTCTCAAAATGATTCGTTGTTCACGAACAGCTCGTGTTTGATTCGTTCGTTAAATTAACGAGTCGAACACAAACAAAAATTTATCTGTTCATGTTTGGCTTGAAATACTTCATCAATTTTATATATATATATATATATATATATTTGATGAGTTGTATTTTAAAAAATTTTAATTCACTATAAAGCTACAAAAATTTATTATCAATTAAAATTATAAATTAAAAAATAGAATAAAAATATTAAATTATATTTATGAGTTGAACACGAACAATGATATTTTTTAACAACCTGAGTCGGGGCTCACTTGTGTTCAACTCATTTACACCCCTACCCTCACAATCAAACTTAAAATTTTCCATACTGAGAGTGATACCACACCGGATAGACACCCCTCAAAGTTCAATATCTCCCACTTATGCCCTTCGATGCCACCAACGCTGCTACGTAACTTCAAAATCTTCCCTAGAGCACCAAAGTCTTTTTGGCTCTGTTTGCATTGTTTGTCACGCCCCTTGCAGGCGTCTAGGGGCCATAAAAGGTGTCGCCAAGGTTTTGGCTGCTCGGTTGGATGGGCTGAAGTCAACCGGTACGCCATTATAAAATTTATTATATATACGTATTTTGCTTAAAATTCAAAGCTAAGGAAGCGATCTCTTATCAGTTGTTAAGTGGTCGCAGTCAGTAATCACACCTAAGGATTTCATTTAATAAACAAAAATTTGCAAATTTTGTAGGTTGATTATGTCATTTAGACGGAAAGTAAGGAGTAATATGATGGCAGGTCTACCGGCCATGAAGAAGAGCTCATTTTCTTGCTTACAAAATTTACATTATTTTCTCTAATAAATATGATTTTTAATCTCTTGCAACTATTTAACAGCAGCATATAAATTAATCATTCATTATCTTATCTCATCTTGACTTCCCTTGTATAGTTATACATAGTGAAGGCGTTGTTCGGTTTGATTTGCTTCAGCGGCAATAAAAAATAAATTTGATTAATTTGAAAATTCTTAATTTTAACTATAACTTTCTTTCAAACTGAATATAAAAAAATAATAATAATAAATAAAGAAGATAATTTACTCGAATAAATTTGGGGCTGAAGCTAAATTTGCTTATCTATATATATTAGGACGTCATAAAAGAGACTCTAAGTTGATTAATTAATATTTTATTTTCTACATCACTATAAAACCTTGGCACCTACACCTTATCATAGCCCTAAATCAAACCTCACAAATAGAACCCTCCCCAACACTCCCAAAGAACATTTCCACCACAGCAATTGAGAAGACTTGATACAAATTCAACTCCAACAAAACCTTAATACAATTGCTCCCAAATCACAAAGACCATCTAAATCTACAAATGCTAATCAAGATATTTTTGCTACAACTCCAATAATATTTGTTCGCTATTGATCTAAGCAAGATGTAGAAATAATGTAGCACAAAAAATAATATCAAGCATAGGCATGAAGCTCAACTGCATGAATTCAAAATCAAAGATATGGTCATGATTAAATAGAGGATCTACACCCCCAATTTGCATGGTTTGTCTCCCCCTTCAAAATTCAAAATATTTATCAATCATGTAACTCCAATCAAGATGAAAAAGGCCATGAATAAACTCGTCTCTTTGTTAAATTCCAAAACCTTCTTATGGCAAGCAATTTGTGCATTGATAACCGCTTTTCTTAAAAGCATTGGCCAAAATCCTCGCTGCGAATATTTGCTTCTTTTATGTAACCAATTATTTCTTTTTATGTGGTAAGAAGCCCTACCAAGTGATGGAGCCATAAAATGTAATATCATTGTCTAAAAAAAGAAAACTTCCAAGAAGGTTACGATTAACCACTCTTGCACTTAGCCAAAATTATTCTCAATAGAAGCAAACTATAAGACTATTGAATTTCAATCATTTAAATAATAAAATTATTGTGTGCTTATTTCAAGAGCCTTGAAATTGATTTAGAGATCATCTTCTTGGAGCTAGTTTGATAATCTCCTCCCAAGGAACTCTTTGATTAGGCTTGGTGAATACTTGTTTTTTTTTGGTAAACCTACAAACAAGCAAATCATGCCTTTGGTCATTTCTAATTCGTTGATGAAATTACAAAATATCATAAGTATCTCCCCGCCCTTTTTTCATCACAATCATCTCTCCACTAGAAGCTCTTAGCCAAGACTTACTTTCAATCTAAAGCGGATCACATTGATCCTTCACCGAGTTCAAAGTACCCCACACGACATCACAATGCATCCCACCATCAAAATATTATAAAACCGCCACAATAATCCTTCGATATAAGTACATTCTACAAAACGATAAAAAAGTAGTAACATAAGTACATTCTACAAAACGATAAAAAAGTAGTAACAAAATAAACAAGCCACGTGACAAATAGTGCTAACTATATATAAATAGCAAGATGTCATTTACAAATAGAACATACTTGTTCGTATATAAAATCCCAACAAAACTGCAACAAATATAAACTAAAGTTACATTTTAAACATTATAAATAACCCTAATAAACATAGAAATGATGTTGGGAGCTAGTTGTTGGAGGTGGAGCCCGGTTAAACACAAAAATAAAAATAAAAAAAAGGGAAATAACTTACTTACTCCCGCCTAAGTGCTCTCCCACCAACCCCTCCAATTTAGCGAAACGCCGCCGCTCTCCGCCTCTTCTATTTTTGTGAATCGAGGCACCCGACCTCCCCTGTTCTTCCGGAAAACTAAACGATGCGTGCAGTTGTCGGTGGCGGAGCAAGAGAAGAAGAAGAAGGATTCTCCAAGCAGAAGAAGGAATTTCGCCGAGGCCAAAAGGCATTGGCTCTTTCTCCGCATCTTTTTCCTGTGTGTTATTTCTCTCCTACCCTGGCTTACGGTGGAGAGAAGTAGAGAGAGAGAAGAGAGAGAGAGAGAAACTTCGTACTTGTAAAAGCCGAGGCAAACGACGATGTAATTCCTCAAGTAATAAAATGTTCTGCAACTCCGTGGACGTACGTAATTTGTCGACCACGTAAATCTCTATGTATTTTTTTCTGGTGTGAATTTTCTCGTTTTATTTTTCGCTTCGTCGTCAATCGTTTTATTATATATATGCCACAATAACAAGTATCAGAGTCATGATTTTCGGATCTGGGAAAGAATGATGACTGCAGATGAAGTGAATGGTTCAGGGATCGAGAAATTTGATGACACATATTTTGTATACTGAGAGATGCAGATAGAGGACTGTCTCTATGGGAAGAAATTTCATCTTCCGTTATTGGGGAAAAGACCTGAAAAAATGGATGAGGCTGAATGAAATTTGTTGGATCGATAAGTTTTGAGAATTATTCAACTAACTCTATCGAGGTCTGTTGCATACAATACCATAAAAAAAAATACTAATGCATATATCATGACGGTCCTGTCAGGTATGTATGAAAAAACATCGACGAATAACAAGATATATCTGATGAAAAAGTTATTCAATTTGAAGATTGCAGAAGCTGTTTCAGTTGTACAACACTTGAATATCAAAATCAAAGCACAGAGTCAGAAACAAGTCAAGATCTGGTAGACAAGTAACTTGCTGAAATTGTGACAAAACTGATCACATAAAGAAGGACTGCAGGTATCCTAAGAAGAAAGAGAACGATAGCGTAAATGTGGTAACTGAAGAAGCACAAGATGCATTACTGCTGACAGTTCATAATTCTGTTGATGATTGGATACTGGATTCAGAAGTTTTTTTTCATACAACTTTCCATCGGGAATTGATGTAAAATTATGTTACAGATGATTTTGGGAAAATATATCTGGCAGATGTAGAAGCTTTGAATGTGGTAGGAATGAGAAATATTAACATTGCACTTTCGAACAAAAACAAGTGGACTCTGCATAAAGTCAGACACATTCCTGAACTAAAGAAGAACCTCATTTTTGTTGGGTAGTTTGATGTTCGTTGACATTCAGTAGTGTTCTCAGATAGCACCTGAAATGTTACCAAATGAGCATTGATATTGGCTTGGGATAAGAAAACAGGTGTGTTATATATAACTATTGGTTTAATTAACAGTGTTGATACTATTGTTACAGATAGCACAGCAGAGTTGTGGCATTGCAGACTTGATCACATGAGTCAGAGAGGTATGAAAGAACTTCAGTCTAGAGACAAACTACCAGAACTGAAGTTAGTTGATTTCAACATGTGTGAGAGTTGCATTATGGGGAAACAAAAGAATGTCTGTTTCTTGAAAAGTGGTATAATGTTAAAGACAAGAAAGTTGGATCTTATACACACAAATGTGTGAGGACCTTCTCCAGTGACATTCACATTCATTGATGATCATAGCAGAAAGGTATGGGTTTTTTTTAAAGCATAAATCATATGTATTTAGTATGTTCAAGACTTGAAAGGTCATGGTTGAGACAGAGATAGGCTTAAAGCTGAAATGTCTGAGGTCTGATAATGGTGGTAAGTACATTAATAGTGGGTTCAAAGAGTATTGTGCAGCTCAGAGCATCAGAATGGAGAAGACTATTCTAGGAACACCACAGCAAAATGGTGTTGCAGAGCGCATGACAGGACCATTAATGAGCGGGCTAGAAGCATGAGATTGCACGCCTGACTCCCACCTACTTTCTGGGCAGAAACAATCAGCACTGTCGTTTATTTGATCAACAAGAGGTCATCTGTTATATTAAACTGTGAATTACCAAAGGAGATTTGGAGTATGAAAGAGAACAAATTTTCTCACCTTAAGACTTCCGGATGTCTTTTTTATGTTCTTATTAATTTTGAGGTTCGTATCAAACTCGAGGCTAAGTCAAAGAAGTGTTATTTCATTGGCTATGGAGATGAGATATGTGAGTATCGTTTCTGAGATGATCAGGATCGGAAGATCAGAAGGATCAGAAATATGATTTTCAATGTGAAGGTTCTGTATAAGGACAAGACCGGTACAGTTTCTGAAACAGCATTGCACGAATCTGAATTTATAATGTTGATGATTTACCGGAGGTCAGAGTACAGGGCAGAGATGTAGGTGACGAGGAGAGTGGGTCTTGGGCACTCATTCCTATTATTTTACAGTCAGTTTCAGAATAGTCCACCTCTACAGCTACAGTTCGCAGGTCAGAAAGGACTAGACGTTCTCCACAGCGTTACTCTTCAACTTTGAACTACATTCTGTTGACAAATGGTGGAGAACCTCAGAGTTATGAAAAAGCATTGTGAGATGAAAATTTAAACAAGTAGGAGATTGTCATGAAGAAGGAGATGGATTCTCTGCTAGAAAATTAGACTTGAGAGTTTGTAGAACTTCCACCTAGGAAGAAGACGTTTCACAACAAGTGGGTATACCGGGTGAAGACTGTGCATGATGACAGTAAGAGGTACAAAGCTAAACTTGTTGTAAAAGGCTTTCAGCAGAAGCATGGTATTGATTATTCTGAGATTTTCTCTCCTGTGGTGAAACTCACAACCATCAGAATGGTACTGTTTATGGTGGCTACTGAAGATCTCTTCCTTGAGCAGTTAGATGTGAAGACAGTCTTTCTTAATGGAGACCTTGAAGAATACATCTACATGCACCAACCTGAAGAGTTCGTGGTATGGAGAGAGAAAGACCCAGTTTGTAGATTGAATAAAACCTTGTATAGCCTGAAGCAAGCTCCTAGGCAGTGGTACAAAAAAATTGATAATTTCATAAACAGTGCGGAGTATAACAGTTGTCAGACAGATCATTGTTATGTCAGACATTTTGACAATCCTTATATTATTCTACTGTTATATGTGGATGATATATTTATTGTAGAGTATTGATGAGATCAATAATCTGAAGGAACAGGTGTCGGAGCACTTTACAATGAAGGATTTAGGAGCGGCAAAACAAATCCTTGACATGAGAATTGTCAGAGATAGATTCAAAGGCACGTTGAGACACTCTTAGACTGAGTATGTGAAAAATGTACTTAGCAGGTTTCATGTGGATAAGGTCAAACTAGTTGACACACCTTTAGGCAGACACTTCAGACTCGACAAGAATCAGTCACCCAAATCAAAAGAGGAACTAGACCACATGAGTGAGGTTCCTTATGCTTCAACTATTGGTTCACTTATGTATGTTATGATTTGCACCAGACCAGATATTGTTCATGCAGTGGGAGTTGTTAGCAGAAACATGAGTAGTCTCGGAAAGAAACAATGGGAAGCAGTGAAGTGGATCTTGAGGTACCTAAGAGGCTCTTCAAAAGATTGTTTGTGTTTCTCAAGAAATAGTTCAGAAGTACAAGGTAATGTTGATGTTGATCTAGCTAGAGACATCGATATCAGAAGAAGTACTAAGGGTTATATTTATACTATTAGTGGCACAACAGTTTCATGAGGCTTTAATTTGAAGAAAAATGTTTCGTAGTCTACTACAGAAACTGAGTATATAGCAGTGTCAGAGGCTGCAAAGAAGATGATATGGTTACAGAGTTTATTGGAATAATTGGGCAAAAAGAACTATAAGGGTATTCTCTACAATGATAGTCAGAGCATCATATTCCTTGTCAGAAATCCAGCATTTCAGTCCATAACCAAGCACATTCAGATCAAGTATCACTTCATACAGTCATAGTTGGATGATGAACAATTGTTGTTTGTGAAAATTTGTGAAAGCAAAAACCCTGCTGATATGTTGACAAATGGTGTTACTCTTGAGAAATTGAAGATATGGGCAACTTCGGTTGACCTTCTAGCTTGAAGACAGAGAGGTTTTGAGTTGCAGAGGTAGAGGATATTACGTTTGAAGAAAAGGTCAACGCCGCTAGTGGAGGATATCAGTTTGAGAAGGGAGACGTTGTAGTCTGTGTACATGTTTCCAAGTGGGAGTTTTGTTGGAGCTGGTTCCCAATTAAACACAAAAAAAAGAAAATAACTTACTTGCTCCCGCCTACCCCTCCTCCCTTTTCGTGAAATGTCGCCGCTCTCCGCCTCTTCTATTTTTGTGAATCGAAGCACCCAACCTCCCCCGTTTTTCTGACAAACCGAACGAATGTGTCGTTGCTGGTGGCGAAGCAAGAGAAGAAGGATTCTACAAGCAAAAGAAGGAATTTCGGTGAGGCCAAAAGGCATTGGCTCTTTCTCCGCTTCTTCCTGTGTTATTTCTCTCCTTCACTGACTTACGGTAGAGAGAAGTAGAGAGAGAAAGAGTTCGTACTTGTAAACGTCGATACGAATGACGGTGTAATTATTCAATTAATAAAATCCTCTGCAACTCCGTAAACGTAGACAATTTGTCAAACTATGTAAATTTCTGTTTTATTTTCTGGTGTGAATTTTCTCCTTATATTTTTCGCTTCATCGTCAATCGTTCTATTATATATACCACAACACCAATTGCATTCATTCAGTTTAAAAAATAGTGAAAAAATATATAAATAGATGAATATGTTTGGAATGTAGAAACTTTAAAACAATAAATCAATTACCATATGAAAATTTTTGGGAAAGTGAGCTTGACAAGTTGTTGATCATTCACCCATCATTCTTTAGCATCCAAAATTGGCCGAGAATCATATTTGTGAGTATAATTAAGATTTCGGGTTCATTTGGGGCAGCTTTTTAGCTGTGGCGAGGCCTCTAAATGCAGAAAAAGGAGTTTGGAAAAAATGGTGTGGCGGCTTTTTGGGATAAGAAGATGTAAACGAAAGCCACGAGGCCCACATTTTATTTGTAATTGTATGGCCTCGCATTTTGTACGCGTGCCCCTTTTGTTGTTGTCGTGCTTCTCTCAAATATCTTTGCCCTAGCTCACTTCTCCTCTCCCCCCTAACTTTAGTCAGTGATTCTGGTGGCATCTCTCATCTCCTTCCTCCATTCTCTCTGGTCTTCGGTTCCGGTGGCACTCTCCCATATCCACTTGCGGTATTCTCTACCCTATGTTATTGGTGTTGATATTCTCGATTATGGTCTTGTGGTTTGCCCTGTGTGGCTTGCTCTTTACGATTTTTAGTTTTGCTCTATTTGTAGTTTCTGACATTTTTTCCATTGCCCTGTGTGTGGCCTTTGCTCTATGGCCTATGTTGGAAGGGGAATCTATGTTAGCCTCTTTGCAATTTCTGGCATTTACCATTACCTCTGTGGCTTGTGTTATGTGTTCAATATTGGAAGGGTATGAATTGAGGCCCTAACGGATTTCTGGCATTGTCCTTACCTTTCATTTTTTGATCCATGTGATATGTGGTTCGGTTTTTGCGATTTGTTGGCCTCTGGAAAGATTTTCCTTTTTTTTCCAGATGTGGCTTCTTAGTTGGGGCTCTTTGCTCTATTTTGTTTTTGGTTCAATTCGAGCAGACTTGTAATGTTATATTGTTCCTCTACTTGTCGGTTTGGTTCTTGTTAGCGGTTTTCCCTCTTTGTTAGATTTGGCAACAGTATGTTGGTGGTGATGTTTGCACTAATGACGTGAGTGATAGTTTTTTTTGCCTTAGTGGTGGTGTTGTTGGCGGTGATGTTGTGTCATTCTGGTGGTGTTGTTGGTGGTTTTCCCTCATTGTGCCTTTTTATTTTGTGTTGATAGCAGTGTTGTTGGTGATGATGTTGGTGGTGTGTGTTGATGTTGGGGGTGATTTTTTTTTGCCATGGTGGTAGTGTTGTTGGCGGTGATGTTGGTTATGTGTGTGGATGTTGGTGGTAGTTTTTTTTGTGACATGGTGGTGCTAGCGTGCGTCGATGTTGGTGGTGATTTTTTTGTGAAACGGAGGTGGTGGTGTTGATTGTAATGTTTGCAGTGGTGTTGTTGGAGATGGTTTATTTGTCATTGAGGTGGTGTGTGTGGATGTTGGTGATGATTTTTTTGGTGACATGGTGGTGGTGTATGTGGGGATGTTGGTGGTGATTTTTTGGTGACATGCTGACATGGTGATGTTGGTGTTGGTGGTGAGTTGAGGTGTGTGTGAAAGTTGGTGGATGTTTTTTTGTGACATGGTGTGATTTTGTTGGGTGGTAAAAGTGAATTGCCTGAGTCATGGGGAAGGTGCATAGGAGATGATAGAGTTGAGAGAGTGAATTACAAATATCATCATTAAGCTGGTGAAAATAAGTTATATGTTTTCTTGTTATTACTTATTTTCACTATATTGTGAAAATGCTTATTGTTTATTGAAATGATGGTTTATGCAATGATGTACATTTTGAATCTCAATTTGTTGAAACATTTATTTACATTTCTTTTGCATGTATTTTTTTCCCAAATGGATGGTCTGCAAGGCAACCGTGGGTATAATATCTAATGTAAGTATTTATTGAATATTTTATTTTTTTTGGTTTGGAGATCTACGATGTTATATACGACCTTATGGGTTCTTCTATATGACCTATATGTTGTTATTGATTCTTGACACAAGAAATCTCAATGAAAGAAACCAAATACCTCTCCTTTATTAGTCGTATGAGTGTTTGGGTTCTTATGGATGGTTTTTATGGTGATATGCATAAGTGATACATACGAGTTCGATATTATGTGGTTTAAAGGCAACCAAGAACCATTTTTTGTAAGATTAATTACCATCTTGTAGTGACAGATTATTTGTTGATTTATACTCTATCCTTTAAGACCTCACAATTTTATATAACTTTAATTGAGTATTTCTATTGTTCTTCATTGCTAATGTTGCATCTAAGAGTTTGTGTTTTGTGGTTTTAAATCTTCAGAAGAGATTAGCATGATGACTTTCGGTGTCTCCAGAGTATTATACTGCTACTGTGGACTGCAATGTTCTCTGCTTACTTCGCGGCAGGGGCATAGTTATGGGAGACAATTTTACAGGTGACCAAGAAATAGAACAGAGAATTGTGACTTCTTCAGGTAGGCGGATCGGTTTGAGGATTTCACTGCGGATAAGGATCAATTGTAGAGTTTCGTTGGAGGATGGATTATATCGTGACATCAACCGGCTATATCTTAAAAACAATATTATAATAATATTAATTGTTATTTTAATAGTCTTATTTTTAATTTTAATTGTCATGTTACTCACTGTTTAATGATGTTTCAATTTTACTTTGTAATATTCAAACTAGATATTTATTTTAAAGTATGAAATGTGTGAGCAGAACTAATTTTGTTATAAACAACACTATACTGTAGGGGTA
>NEWO01000098.1:2995696-3018289 GCA_003013225.1 Phalaenopsis aphrodite
TATGTATGTATGTATATGTATGAATGTATGTATATGATAAACTTCTCTAGCCGAGTAGTTGTATGACAGGTAACAACATTTCAATCCTCCATAAGCTGGTCCTTAAAACTATTACAAAAACTAGTACTAATTTCTTATTCTTGCTCACCGAGTTCATCATATCAGATGATCATACCAAGCAATCCTAGTATTTGATTTCTTTCTTGTTTAATGAGAGGACAATCATTTAATTCCACATTCTAACCTATCATGTCAACCAATTTCTCTACTAAAATATGTTGTTTTGAGGCAGCTCAACTAAAATAGCAAAGAATCAAAATATGACAAGGAAACTAATAATTGTTTTAATCCATATAGAATTTATATAGTTATATTTGCTCCCACACCACGCAGGATTAGAATCATTCAATTCCAAAAAACTACTCATGTTCCGGATTCCAGCACATAGCATGATATGTACACAATCAAATTAATGCAAATCTGACTGACTTTCACAAAGAACTAAATTCATGCTATAAACTAGTGTAAAAGGAGAGAATATTACTGTCATTATTCTCTGCAGCAATTTGCTCAAGCTCCAGATCCACATAACTCTCTTTGCCAAATAGCATAAAACCTACTGTAGCCTGCACCATGATGTTAGTTACTTTAGAATCACCAACACATCTTTTAAATTCAAAAGGAAAGGTTAATTATAAACTTCATTTCTGTAAAATTAACGGTTAACACAAACTTAATATAGTAGATGATTCTATCGTGCATATCTATAAGTGTGTCCGTGTAAACCATTTGGTTTTTACTAAAATGAAGAATTAAAAGTTGATTAAGATTTACTTTTGTATTAGAATAATCTATATCCGTAAGCCGGCCTGTAAACTGTGCAAATGGACCCGAAAGAATGCGAACAATTGCACCAGGAATAAGATATTCAGTATCCTCTCCAACCGGTGAGACATCTCCGAAATGTCCCAAGTCTTCCCCTAAGTGTCCTTTGGTGCTATTAACCTTCTTGGACTTAGAACTTTTAGAATCTAAATCATAGTTGAAATTCTGCTCCTTTGCTCTTTCACATGCTTGGCCAAAATGTCCTTGTTCTTCTTTAACTTGTTGGAAGATCTTTTCCATCTCCTCTGCCTCGACAGGTTTTGGTTTGTTGATCTGCCTCTTGCTGATAAAATGAAAAGTCAACAACAAAAATACTGATTAGGAATCTGAAGATAATAAACAACTACTCGACAAACAAAACCATCTACGTATGATCACAGAAAGTCAATTTGAATGCAGAGAAAGAATTAGGATAGAGATTAATTACACCTACGTATTTCCAACTTTAGATCCCAGAAAGCCCCCTACGCCATCACATTCCCTGATGTAGTCATGAACCTCCTTGTTTAAAACACATTCAAGGAAGACACAACCTGGAAAAAGAGGCTTCATTTTTTCAGAGTAGGAGCCATTCCTTAACTTCTTTTTCTCCCGAACGGCAGGAAAATAAACCTGAGGACAGATAATGAAGATGAAGTCGGGCTATCTCAATAATCAAAGTATATCGCAACGAATAATGGAATGAAGAAAATAAAAAACCAAAGCTCCTAGTTGAACGCTTCATCAAAGAGAAGGTGCAACCAAATTTGCTATTAGTAAGTGCTTGTAAACAGTAAAATAGTAACAAAACTCAGAAAGTGCAAATCTTTTTCTTGAATTATAGCGATGTGCTGTTTAACTGAGCCTTAAACAGCAAATCCGGAGTATTTCATCAGAAAAAGAGGACCAGAACGGAAAGGGAGAGAAACCTTGAACTCCATTTCCGGGAAACCTCGGACTAGGGCTCTTGCCAGGCGATCGGCGGTCTCCTGGCCATTAACCCGGGCAACGCGGACAGTCCACCACCGCGGTCCGAGCTTAGCGAGGTTGTCAAGGTTTAGCTTCTCCTTCCAGGTGGAGTACTCCTTCTTCCGCCGCCGCGCGAGGTGTTCCTCTACGGCTTCCCTCCAGCGACCGCTAACCGCGGCATTCCGCTCTCGTCTCTCATTCCTTAGCTGCCGCCTCTCCCTCGCGTTGAGATGGCCGTCGGCTGTGGCAGTAAGCGATTCCGATGAGGTTGAAGGGGAGGAAGAGGAACAGCGGATGGAGATGCAGGCAGAGGGGTAGTGTGAAGGGAAAGTTGGAGGCTTTGGGATACAGAGGAGGGAAAGCCCTTGGAGCATTACCGCCGGTCTGATTTTCCCGTTCTGAAAATAAGTACTTGTGTATTGGGTTCAGATAAACTGGATCGTTACACAGATGTTGTATGATCTTAATCAAACGGGCGGATTTTTTTTTTTTATCAATGAAACTTCTTGGAGGGACAGAGAGGCGTTTGTGATGGGCCTTTGCCATTTTTATGAGGTGTTCCGTAATCAGCTGGGCAGCAAGAACTACTGTCTCAGATTGGGCTCATTCCATTCCTCTGTTTGACTGTGCTTTCGTTCGTTCGGCTTATAATTATGATTGAAGTAAAAAACGTTTAATATTTTTGTCCTTTGACATCCCAAAGTGTTGTCATTTGGTGTTTATAAGCAAAACTCACTGAATTTTCTCGAGATTTTTATGATATTTTTTTGTGACTGGCATGTAGATAAAAATTGAAGTTCTAGATTATATATATATAATTAAATTGCGTAAATCTTCATCTTTTTTTCATCTTCCATGACATTTCCCTTCAACTTTACTTTTATTTATCTATTTACCTCATTATAATATATATTTCTATAAGTTTCAATTTGTTAATTCATAAATCTTCATCTCTTTTTTCAGCTTCCATGACATTTCACTTCAACATTAACTATTGTTTCTCTATTTACCTCACTATATGTATACAAAAAATATATCGACGCGAATCTTAAGACAAATAGACAACTCAAGAAGAAATGGACGATCGATCGCGTAATCGGTTGGCTACAGCTTCTAAGGATCGACGAATCAGATGTTGATGGAAGAAATATGAAATGAACAACCGAAAGGGCCTATCAAAAGATTTCGACCCACAATACGACGGTGGCTTTATTGGAACCGGACATCAGATGATTTAACCTCAAATTGAGTATAGATGAACCAAAAGCATGACAAGCGATTGACAATCTTCTCACCATCTGATTATATTTAAATTTTCTTGTAATTACTGAACTTCTAAAAGGCTGATAATGAGGAGGCAAATCTGTAATTTTATAAAATCAAGGTCCATTCATATAAAAATATCGATATCATGAATAAAAGATGTATTCTCTACTATTCTCTATTATACTCTCTTTGCAGTGTGACATTATATACCTTATGAGTGTTTACCAAACACTTTCAGATTCAAAATTCTTTAAGTTGTGGTCAGTGTGGAAACATGTCATTAATAAAAAGAGGAGCTCAACAACAATAAGAAGGTTAATTTAGTAAGAGTAACATGTTAGAAATATCACGCACTAGGGAGTTCATGGAGGAATTCATTTAGCAAGGCTTGAAAGACTTAAGGACTCAAATCACTAATCAGTTAGGATAATTCACGAAGGTGCTCGAAGCGGTGGTTGTCCAATGGCCAATCCCAGTTCCCAGAGAAGAACTGGCCCAACAAGGGGCACCCAACCCCCCTCAAGGGGAACCGTCGGTGAACGAAATAAGTAGAACAATTCGTATATAAGAGAAGCATGACAATGTGTTATACTAAGATAGTGTCAAATCTGCCCCCCTTGGAGGAGAGGAAACGACTAGTGTGGACCGAGGTACTGCGAAAGTCGGAGATCTCGCTACAAGTCTCAAAAGTTGAGACCCCATAGAAGTTTAAGATGCCCGTCATAGAGTCATACAAAGGACGATTGGACCCCAACAACCACCTCATGTTGTTTGAATCTTCCACGCGTCTGCTAAAAATCTCTAATGCTCTCAAATGCAATTTGTTTTTTGAATCTCTAAAGTCATATGCGCTAAGATGGTTCGACAGTTTACCTAATAAGGCGATCATCAATTTACATGATAAAGCGAACACAATTGATAATGACACCATAAATTTTTACGGTGAAAACCCGAAAAAGGAGAAACCACGAGGCATGGTCCAATCAAAGAGTTTTACTATAAAAAAACATTATAGTTGCAAGCACTTATCCTAGCCAAAAAATGGTTACTATGTTTCCCAAGTTATAACATCAAAATGCTGATGAATTTGTTGTTATGAATGGACAACAACCGATAGTAATTGGTGATGTCCGGTAGGTGGCTGTCAAAAGTGGTTGGTGGCGATCGACGACATTTGACAGTGATCAATGACAGTTGGTGGTGGTTGACGGAGGTCAGTGGTCGTCGACGACGGTGGACGATGGCTAACGACGATCGACAAAAGTTGACGACAGTCAGAGACGGTGGTGTTGAATTTCAAGTTCTTCCTCAAATCTCAAGTTCTCCTCCCCTCTGATAAGAGGGGTAAGAATTTATTTATAGTATTATGAGTGAAATTGATGCTAAAATATGAACAACTTTGATCTAACTGTCTGGAAAGCCGCATCTGATAGATCTTTGAGTGCCTCAAGGAAGTTGAAATTGAGTGAGTTTGGGCTCGTTGGTTTTGTTTTTTCAAGATGCTCGACTCAATTATAAACACGTCAGTTCAACATCAGTTTGACATTTCGGTTGTGTCTAGAAAGCTTTCAAAAGTGATTTAAAGACTTGATTGGAGTTTGATTTAGTTTAACCAGATCAATGCTGGTATCATTGTGTTCGTCTCATCGAACCGATAAATTTGACTTTAAGTTTGATGAAATCGGAGCACTATATGACTTTTAATCAATATTTGAACTTTTCTTGCTCAAAAAGTTGTTTTCAGATCCGTGTCATGCATCAAGATTTATGTTGGATGATGGAGACTAATGATGACGTATCAAGATAAATAAACTAACCTCATTGTTTGACAAATTAAGAAATATATTAAATTAAATTGGACTATAAAAGAGCCAATAAATCTGAATTGGGACATTATTCGCCTTTAATTACTTATGTATGCTAGTATGCATAAAAATATTTCTAAGTCTATGTATGCTTTTTTCTAACATTTAAAATATGCATAAAAAAATCAATCTATAGCTATCGTGTGAACCCATTAAGTGAATTTTTTATAATACTTAAGTTGTGAAGTAATGCCATGTCACATTTTGGACCGCGAAATTCAACAATCTCATTGTTCATCTATTCATTTTGTCGTAGTGCTTTGGAAGAACCAGTTAAAGTGAGAAAAAAAATAATGAGATTGAAGAAGAGATTATCGCAAGGCATTCACAATTATTCATGAATTCATGTATCAAATTGAGGATCAATTTTTTTTTATGGGAGTGGTATGTAATAATCGAACTTTCCTTATCCTTCTTTTGGTAATCATCATTGTCGTCTTTTGGATCACAAGATTCTTGGGATATCTCGATCTCGTAGCTAAATTGACTTTCCAATGTGCATAATCCATTATTTTCATGTGATTTTGCTTTTGCACCTTCTAAATCATGTTTCTTGTGTCAAACCCTTACTAGCCTTACTCTTGTTTTGAAAAGAACTCTAGTGCATCACAATTTTTCCCTTGCATTAGTCACTGATTGTTATGTTGTGGAGTCTAAAACACCCACCCACGACATCCTAAATCCCACATTGATGACAAGAAAGCCCTTGGAGATTTTTCTAGCAAGGACGCATGGTGTATTCTAGCCTATGTGGTGCGCGCCGAGGTATACAACGCCCCGGCACCAGTCCCAAATTCTTTCCCAGCAAGCGACACAATTCTGTCATTTTTGGTGGCGCCCCCGCGTTGGCTATTAAAAAAAAAAATCAAATCGCAACTTTTTTTTTTTAAAAAAAACTTGTCTGCAAACTACCGCCCTCCCGCTCGCCCTCATTTGACGGTCACCATCGTCAGACCATCACTACTCGACCATGGCCATCAGGCCACGACCACCGTTGCTCGATACTCGCCAGATCTCCATCATTTCTTTCCAACCAGCAACGAATTCACATCCCACATGTATAAATATTACATTCTACCATCCAAGGGCCGGTAAAAAATTAGATCTATATTAACATAGTGAAAATAGCTTAAATTGATCCAACTCTTGTGATTTTACCACTTTAAATTTTTCACATAAAATTTTTTGATATTTTTTTATATATTTATTTTTATTTGTGTGTATTAATACGGTAATATATCATTTAAACGCTGAAAATTTAAGGACACGATGATGCTGAAGAATTTAGCTGTATGCACGTAAATATGAATGTTAAGATTTTAGATATATAAAATTATAAATACATGAAAATTGTTTAGTGTCAATTGTGCATGTACATGCCCATTCACTTTATCCCGCCGCTCTCCGCCGCTCTCCGCCCTCCCTTTCATCCCGTCGGGATTGCCATTCGTGTTTGTCGGAGCGTGGAAAACATCACTTCATTGCGCTGCTCATTCTTTCTAAACTTTCCGATTCCGCCAGCTTCTTACTCTGTAAGCATATTCTCTTACTTGTTTTTGTTCTTCTTTTCTCTATTTGTTTGAGCTTCTTCCGAATTGTTCATTGTCATAATGTTTTTCGTATTTTTTGTGTTTGATTCTGCGATTTCTCCCAGATTGGAGAAGCTTTCGCTCCTAAAGGTTAGGCATGCTTGAATTTTAGTTTGCCCTGATGAATTTGGTGTTTGATTTTCCATTTGGATTTGAGATTACTCATCGAGGTGAAGGTGCGCTCGCTGAGACCACCAAGTTGCTTGTCGACACTCCCAAACACTCCCAAATGCAATTGGTAATAAGGATGTAATCGACAGATAGTCTGATCTGGAGGTTTCATTACCCCCCTGAAGTAGTCAATAGGATGCCTAGGGTGTAACCTATGTGTATTCGAACTTTTGGGGAACTCACTAAGGCCATTATCCCTTTAGCCAATTGGAGGAACAAGAACCTGAGGTAGCTCAAATTCATCTAAATCTACATGTCTTTCCTCAACAAACATCCAAAACCTATAGAACCCCTTTGCATAATCATCTATTTTTTGCTCTTTTCTTCTGACAAGTTCAACCCATGAATTGCACTTGACACACTGACTATAGGTCAACTCGATTGTTGGTTGACTCAAACCTAGTCCAATGGAGCTTGATTTAAGTAAAATCTCCTAAAATTCGGGCATTCAACTCTTGATGATTGATCTTATAGTTCATCCCTCTAGTTTATGCCAAGGCATTTAATGAAAAACGTGCAGTCATTAAATCACGACCCACTTTTGTATTGTCACATGAAGGTACATTTGATCCCCGTGATAGGTGTATCACTCTACAACATCATATTCCAAAGCCCTTGCTGCCATATTGAATGGCGTTCTATTATTTTGATCAATTGGTTGTAGCGACATGCACATTGGCTAGCACATGATGGTGCTGCCGCTGCTTGTTCTTCATTTCTCTATATAACACGACATTCTTTTCCTTGTTGCAAGGATTGTTGGTTGGTTAGAAGAAATAAGGCATGCAGACACCACATGCATAAAACCTTCTTCCTTGTGCTCTAGAGATAGGGGAGATATTGCTTATGGTGTATGCGTTTTGAGCGGCGTCCTCATGAGTTACTTCATCCAATCTTAAGGGAGAGCTTACTTACACTGTACATGCCTTATGGAGCCCCCGTGAATTTGTCCTTCAACCATGAGGGAGAGTTTGCTTAACATGTACACGCCTTAAGTTGAGTCTCCATGAGCCTCCATTGATTCTTGATTCACATGTCTAAAACATGTCTCATGAATTCTCCTGCCCCATTGAAAGCAGCCTTGAGCCTACCACTCCAATGCAATAGGAAGCTAGGCTCGCTAAAGTGCAGTGGAGAAAGTAAAGATTGAATCCTTTTTACAACCAATTGTTAAAGCACAATCAATCACCTCCCTGTAAACTTAGACAGTGCTATAATGGAAGTGTAATATTCAGGAACTCTATTTATGTCAAAAATAAAAAAGAATAAATTGTATAATAAGATCTCTTCAAAATCCTTACCAATGGCGTGGAAATTGCCTTTCTTTTTTTGTTGCTAACAATTAAACTGCTTCTTAATGCCACCCTCATGTTCGATCATATCTCAAGCATTGATACCTTAAACACTTCAAACAGGACTGCATCAGATATATTTTGTGAAAAAGCAATCAAAACTAAACCTCTAAATCTGTAATAGAACAAATGGACTGAAGCCAACTAAAATCAAATGTGAAATTTTAAATTATTAAGAAATAAAGCTTGTTGAAATGAAGTGAATCAAAAGAAATAAAGCATGCTCATTTTTGCCAATGTTGTTGATTTGATTTTGTCCACGAATTATGCCAAAGTCTTACTAACACGGGAAAACAAAAGGTGTAAATAGATGAAAACAGAGAAGGAGAAAGTAAAATCCACTATGATCACCCAATTGCTGAAATACAGTCCAATTTTGAGTCACCAAGGTACCCATTGAGATGAAAGTGCATTGTATAAAACCACCAATGTTTTCACCATGAAACTCAGATACTATTGAAGGCAGAAAAAACACACCATGTACTCGCCAAGGCATATATTGTACTTGCCAGGACAACCATTGAGCATCTTGAATACTTGTCCAAGCCACTCCATTAGTTTACGGATTTGGGATCTCTAGCAAGTTCATGACCATGATGCTTGTCAAGATGCTAATTTATTTATCCATATGTTTACTTGGCACTTTGCTCTTACACTTAGACTTTTTATCAGAGCACTCGCTATTGCCCGCAGAGCTGTCCATAGTACCCACTAAGATGCCAATGGACTTTTACTAAAATAATTTGATGCTTGTCAAGATGATTATGTCCTAATTTCAATAAAACACCAAAATACTGAATAGTTCAGGCCAAGTCAAACCAATGCAAACCATGTAAAGTCAAGCCAAGCTGAATAGATCCATCCAGGCTTTTCTTTTGATTGGGGTTTTTGGTTTGGATTTATTATAGAGCCAACGTGCAAGTCTTTGAGCTTTAAAGCGATCTTAAAGCTCATTGCTATAAATATTTAACTAAATGAAGCCGATCAGATCCTCTGGGCTTCACTGTGATCAAATTGTGAGTCCGGACTCTACTACACTGATATGCCAACCCTCAAATTGAGCCCAAAAATTCATGTTAAAAGTATCAAAAAATTTGAGACAATTAAATTGTACTGTTTCCTGAGTGTTGAGGCTGTGTCTTGATTCTTAAAAATAAATCAAGAAAACATAACTCACAACTTTAGGCCACCTTATCCAAATGATATTTCATAAGATCCATTTTTGGGCCTCTATAATATTATAGAAGTAAATCTTATATGCGAGCAAACTTCAAAATGAATCTAGTAAGCCCTAGCTCTCAGGCATCCCCTTCACAATACCAAATCCTAAGTTCAAATTAAATTTAAATTTCCAAAATTAAGTCCTTATATTGTCTCTACCGTGTTGCCGCATAAGTTAATAAATGTGCTCAAAGTAACCAAAATTAAAAGATTAAACTGCTCATGTTGTCTCCCCAAAATTAAGAAATAAATCCAATAAAGCTATTAAATTATCTCTAACTTTGGTGCTTAGGCTTTTCTTTATAGTTGATTGCACTCCTACTTGGACCTCAGTCTAACTCTTCTCTCTTTATCTTAGTCACCTTGTGGATATGCCAAATGTCCTCTAGAAGCAGATGCTAATCTCAATGGCTTCCTTTGAGAGCCACCTTGAGTTAGTTTTTGGATATGGACTTCAACTTTAAAGATTCTCCCATAGCACTTGAATTCTGTCCACCCGTATTTGAAGGAACTCTTCTCTTCCAAGAAAGTTCAGCTATCCAGGAATTGCTCATATGTCATTGAATTGACTCTACATTAAGTGTCCTTTCTTGGTTGGCTATGCTTTTTGTAAAGATAGTTATAAAGCTGTGTGGGGAAAATAATGCCTTTGAATGTTGCTGCTATTAGAAATATGTATATTTTTTGTGAAAATGTTAGACAACAATTTTCTTAAAGCAACTACACTTCAGCAATTTGGTTCTCAAAAGCAGCTTCCCAACATAAGAATTTTCTGAAAGCACCAAGAAAGTAATGGCCAAAAAGATTTGTTGCAGTGATTTGAAAAGCAATGCAGTGAAAATACTGCCCTAACCGGATCCAAAGTTTATGATCCAATTTTATTACAAATCTATTAAGTATGGTGGCTCAACACCAGAAGTCCTATAAAACATCTCTAAACCTCTAAAAATTATAGTGATCTCCTTGAATTGATTCTACTTAGGCCCTAAACCCTACTTCTGACCAAAGATTGTGAGTACCACATCAACCTATTTGAGATATCTGATAGGAGGCAACCTATGGCTGCTAATCAGGCTCCTGTATAATGTGTCCTTTTGATTCTCCGTTAATAGATTGGATCCAACATATTGAACTGAGTGAAGGAATCATGGATCTGATCTGGTTGATCACCCATTTTCAATCATGCTCGAAACCAAAAATCAAATCCAATTGATCCCTCATTGTAAGGCGCAATGTTATCTTTAATAGAGAGTGTTCTTGAGCATTGGGCTCGAGATGTAATTAATCATTTGGGAAACCTCAATCCGCCCGATGTAATATAAATCATTTATAGTTCAAATTGCTATCTAGGGGAAATTTATAGTACAATTAGGGTTGTAAACGAGCCGAGCTTGAGCGAGCTCAGGCTTGGCTCGTGTTCCCTAAACCCTAGTGTGTTCGTGTTCGGCTCAATTTAAAAATTTGTGTTCGTGTTCGGCTCCAAATTGGCTCGTTAAACTTAAATTGAGAAAAATAGTTATAAAATGTGGGATTCAAACCTGGATCAAATATATACAAAAAAGACACTAACCACATTGTCACGTGAAGTGTTATGATTTAAACTTATACATAAATATATATAATATATTATTATATAAAAAATATATGTAATATATTGTTATATAAATAGTTATATAAATTTTTTTATTTCGAGCTAAACGAGCCGAACACGAGCGAATAAAGAGCTGTTTGTGTTCGGCTTGTTCGTTAAATGAACGAGCCGAACATGAGCTACTTAACGAGCCGAATAGGAGCTGTTCGCGAAGAACGAGCTTTTTTGACAGCCCTAAGTACAATTACATAGTTTTCCTTCAAATTCTTTGCCACTTGTGCTTTCTTAAGCTTCAGAAGAGCGAGAAGAAAACGGACCACAGCACAAGAGCATGAGTGCTTTTGAAACTTTCAGTGAACTTAATTAGTATTTTTCTCATGCATTTAAATTATACTTTATAATTTGGTCATTCGCAATTTCAATTTAATCTCTGTTTCTGGGTCTGAACCATATTGATTTGTAAAATCATTGATCGCTCATATATCAATTCATTCACTTTTCTGAATCTTGAAAATTTTCTTTTTGGAATCTCTTGAACTCAACCCCTTTGTATCTGTTTCCAGATCCAAACCATTTCAGTTTTCTGTTTTACTTCGTTTCAGTTGTGCGTTCCCAGCATATGAAGTTAAGTAATGACAGAGCACATTAGAGAAAGCCCCTGGAAAATTCTTGAATTCTACAGTGGCATCGGTGGTATGGTAAGCATGAACCTGATTGTAACAGTCCTCTATCCTCCAATTTATTCCATATTTGAAATTGGCTTGGTTTCATCTTTTATAGTAAAACTTTTTTTTGGTCTGTTATTCCATTGTAGAGGTACTCTCTAATGAGGGCTGAGATTCATGGGAAGGTAGTAGAGGCGTTCGACATCAATGATCTAGCCAACGATGTGTACATGCACAACTTTGGACATCGGCCCTTCCAGGTTTCAATACCTTGGGTTATTTAGTCTTCAATATTCCCTCGCTATTATAATGTTTCTTTTGTTGTTTTATTTTATTGGTTATTGGAAAATCTAGCATTACTTGCTCTGCACAATGCTAAATAGACCAGTTTTATTTAGTCCAGAACTGAAGTATATCAGCATATTAATAACTTCCATTATTTAAAAGAACATTGTCGTGTGGTGGATACATATGACTGTCTGTTATTATAATTTCAACATTTTAATTTGTTACCATTTAATTTCTTAACCGATTGCGTGATTTAAATATCTGGTTTATATTGCTTGAAAAAGTTTATGCTCACTTTTCCATTTTATGACGCCACAGGGAAACATTCAAAGCCTCTCTGCAGCTGAACTAGACAAGTATGCTGCACATGCATGGCTGCTTTCTCCCCCATGTCAACCTTACACTCGACAAGGTTTGAAGTAACTAATTTATGCTGCATCACGTAAGTTTTAACTTTCTTAATCTATTTTATGCTAATTTTTATAATCTCTAGGTCTTCAGAAAGATTCAGCTGATGCCCGGGCATCCTCTTTTATAAGGATTATCGAGCTTATTCCACAAATGCGGCAACCTCCGATCATGTTATTTGTAGAAAATGTTGTAGGGTTTGAGGTTTGTATTTATCTAACTTTTTGTGTTAAATTTATTCATCAGTTTTATTCAACATAAAATATCTACTCCTGACGTTGTTTCTTTTGACACATTTCAGATATCTAATACACATAAGCACATGATGGACATTTTTGCAAAGGCTTGTTTTGTAACACAAGAATATATTCTAAGCCCGTTGCAATTTAGAATTCCATATTCCAGGCCTCGTTATTTCTGCCTGGTAGGCTGACTTCTGTTGCTGTACGTACTACATAACATAATTTAACAACAGTTTTCTAGTAGAAATCACTAGTCTAATGGCTAGTTATACATGCTAGTCAGTCTTATGTTTGCATTAATTAGTGTATTAATGGAGGTTCATGATAATCACCGTTGAGTTGTTGATGCAATCTTAAATGAGTTGAAAGACGGATTTCATTTTAGTAGTTTGGGTGTTTATTTTAATAGGACTTCCTTGTATATCCTTTTCAATGACACATGTTTGTTGACTTATTCCCTGTTATGAAAATTATTATTCTCCTACTTGATGGTGGTTTGTAGCTACTTTGGAAGCTTTTAACTGAATTTTTTACTGAGTTTATATCCATTATGACTGCTTGCAGCTGGTTAGTCCATTGAATTGATAATTTTGAGCTCTTTTGCCTTCCCAGGGTGATTCTATCTTGATGTTGGTAGCCGATTTCCTTGACATGTCTTTGGAGTTTTAGAGAGTTTTGTAGTTGGTTTCGGTTGATGGGCTTTGGCAGTTTGCAAGCACCCCAGGTTTTTGGTGATTCGTTATTGTACATATCATAACTAATAGTTTTTGCCGCCTTTAAATTCTTTGGACGTGGAGTCTTGGATTCATGATCTTGTGTTCATATCTAGGAAACAATACGGGCACGTGATTTCCATGGTTAATGAATTGGTTTCTCACGGTTTTTTCTAGTTTTAAGGGTTTGTATCTCTGTTCTTTCAGATGGATTTAAGTTTTTGGGATAGAGTTTCTATGATCTGAGGATATCAATGCATGTAATGGGGGAGTAATTGATTAATAAATTTTGGATTTCGATTTCAATTGTGTTCCTCTTGGATGTTTTATGTTATTGAATGTAATGCAAACGTGACTACCTATTTTTCGAAAGGTGATCTTCTGGTACTAACCTGAGGTCTAGATTTTCTTCATTTTAGTGATGTAGGACGCTTATTTGTCCTGTGCTCGCTGATGCAACCTAAGATAAGACGCATAAAATGAGAAAAAATTCAATGGATTCTAATTAATTGTATGTGCTTGGCAATCATTATATCTAACTAGTTGCATTGGGAAACTAAACCCTTGGGTAAAACTTAAATACTTTTCTGTTGATATGCTTTTTTGTCGTGATATCTAAAGAGTTTGCATTAATAATTTTTAATGGAAAGTATTGTGCGGGTGACTTATTGTATTTGCAGTGCAAAAGCCAGCGACCTTGTTTTTGTTCCTCTTAAGGACCTATTTTTTTGTTGTAAATTTGAAAAACCATTGCGCTAACCTGCTCTTTCTTCCTAGGCAAAAAGAAAGCCATTATGCTTTAAGAATCCATCTTTTAATTATCAATTATGCCATGCACTCGCTCCACATGTACCATCGGAGGACGAAACACTGATGGATGGATGCCTGCCTGAGAAGGTAAAAGAACAATGTTACTTATCATGCCTACCCATAAAGAATTTTCTGGAAACATCTGTGTCTTTAATGGGATCGGAGCGGGACTTTTCTGACAAAGAGGCTGGAGACTTATCGGAAAAATATGCTGTTCCCCACAGTTTGATAGAGAGGTGGGGGAGTGCCATGGGTATCCTTACATTTGGATTCTAATGCTATGCGTTTGCACTGATGATTGTACATAACTTATTTTCTATTTGGGTTATCATTTACCTACCTCCCAATTCCTATGTATTTACATATCTTACACATGAATTTCACTGTTTATTTTTATGCCACCCAAATCTTTCACGTCACATAAAAAATACCACTATTTTAACTTTTAAAATTTGAAATACACCTTTTCATGCATAGGTAAGATGGCATGAATGTAAAATTTGAAGTTTACATGTTTGATATGTAGATATACATAGCAATTGGTTGGCATCTGTGTAAATATTCCTTTCTATTTTGAATTGGATTGAAGGTTCCTCAATCTTCACAGATATTGTGTACCCGAGTTCCAAGCGCTGTTGTTGTTTTACCAAAAGTTATTTTCGTTATGTGAAGGGCACTGGATCATTACTTGCTACTTCTGAAGTAGGAGTCCCGCTTCTGTGCCAACTCTTTCGTTTAATATTAATTATGATTTGATTGTCTTCTAACAAATATGCAAAATTTACCTTTTTGGAAAACGGTAGAATTCCAATCATGAAGTGGCAAAGAATACTGGAACTTGCTTTATGAAATATTTGGGACTTCGGTATTTCACTCCACGTGAGGTAAGTTAGTTCATTGTTACTATCATGAAAATTGTAATTTAACTAGAAGGTCTAGTTGAAATGCTCTTCTTACCATGCAGGTGGCCAATTTGCATTCTTTTCCATTCAATTTCAGTTTCCCAGAGCACGTAACCATTAGACAGCAGTAAGTTACTTTAATTGTTCTGTAATGTTACATAAAAATATTTGGACTCTTTCAAATATTTTAATCATTAGGATCAAGTGCAAATGACACTTTATAATTCAAAATTTACAATAACTTATTTATAGATCCCTTTGGTTAGCTAATATCTACTATTGGACAAATTTTTAAAAGAAATGTGTACACTAATTGTTTTTGCATTAGGAATCAGCCCAGAAAAAAAAAATTCGGGTACTAAAATGCACTTGGTGGGTGCGTTTTATTTTAGAAAAAATATATTTTTAAAATAAAACGCCCTTGTTAGGTGCATTTTAATTAATTTTTTTTAAATTAAAACGTCAATTAAGCTTGTTTCATAATAATTAATTTTTAATTTAAAAATTGAATTTGTAAATATACAACAATAACAATCCTTTATCCCACTAAGTGGGATCAGTTACATGAATTCTTTTTATCCATTGTGTCCTATTGATTGTCATATTTTCATTTAATTCTAATATAATAAGACCATTTTTAATACAATATGCCCAAGTCTTTTTAGGTTCACCTCTGCCTTTCTTATTATAAGTCAAATCTAAAACATCTACTCTCCGAATTGGATCATCAGATGGTTGACGTTTATTGTGACCAAACCATCTAAGATGACTCTTTAGTCTTGTTTGCCATTGGAGCTTCACCAACCCTATCATGGATATATTCATTTCACATTTTGACTCTAAGTGTTAAGCCACTCATCAAACTAAGCACTCTCATCTCAACAAAACTTAACTTTCTTTTTATGCTTATCTTTTAAAGGTCAACATTCAGCCCCATAGAGCATTACAGGTCTCACCAACATCTTATAAAATGAATCTGTAAATACATGTAAACTAACCAAAAAGGTATGATGAATTGTGTATGTATGAATGAAATTAAGGGGCGTTTGGGGGAGCTTATTTGCGCGGTCAGAGATTTCAAAACGCAGAACAAAGTTTTGGTTCACGCGTTGGATCTGCATCCCCGCGACCTGCGTCTTGAATCAGCGTCGAGTGGATTTTTACTCTCGTGCCCGTCGTCTATCTTCTCCTCTGATCTCTCTTGCCTCGATCGATCACTCTTGCCGCGCAGGAAGGGATGCACAAGAAGGGATGATGCGGGAGAGAAGAGAGGAGGAATTGGGTGAGAAGAGAACACGGTGGAGGATATGGGGACCAACGAGATGGATGGGGAGGGAGGCGACGCGAAAGATGGGGAGGGTTGGGTGGGAGAAGAAGCGGAGGACAACGACCTTGTCTGCGCAGTGGAGGGCGGGAACGATAACTGAACGACGATGATGGCTTCAGGCGGGGAGGATATTGGCAGCGCCGTGGGGAGGAGGACGATTTTGAAGAAAAAGGAGGAGACGGGCGGGATGAACGCTCCGTCGGCCGAAATTTTAGCTCCACTTGCGGTCGGATCACGGAGGAGCGCATGAATTCAAAACGGACGAGGATTCCAGAGGATGATGGGGTTGCTAAATGCTTAATAGGATTTTTTAATATATATTCTTGATTGCTTTTAATTGAACATTTATTAATATATATTTCTAGTTATTTGTGGGTTGAAGTGGTGGGTAACTTTTTCAGAAATACCTGTGTTCTGTTTTATCTATTTTTGTGCTCATATAGTTATGTTGCAAACAACTTCACTAAACAGAGGTAAAATGACCATTTATCCAGCAACAACTTCCAATAAGCTGTTCAGCATAAGCTCCCCAAATAACAAACCAACTTATCCTTATAATCTGCATATTATCAGATTGTCAGTATAATCTACTTATCAACAACTGCCTCAAACAGACCCTAAATTGTGTATGGTTAGATTGGTTAGATTTATGAGTATAAACAAGATGAGTCAATTTCGAGCCACTTTCAACTTGAGCTGAAATTTGATTAATTAATCCAGATTGAGGTCAAATTCTAGCTTATTTCTTTGAGCTAGATCTGGCTCACAAGCCTAGAAGGTCATGCTTGAACTTAATAAAATGATAAATATAATTGTCAATTAGGGATTAAAAAATAAGAGTCAAAGTGATATTTATGAAAAATTTTTTCGAGTGCTTTCTATTAAAATTAAAAACTCACAAATTTTTTAAAACAATGTAACAAGATTTTAGAGTTGATAAAATATTTTTTTTATTTTGAAGAAAAAGGGGATGCAAAATTTATTTATTCTTACAAACACAAAATATAATTGAAAGTACATAATAACAAAAAAATATTACTATTATGCAACTTTGTTATTCTATTTCCTCCAATAACTCATATAGATCAAATTATAATTTAATTTGCAAGGGGTAATAGGAGATATAGTACTCAATGCAACATCGTATATCTTGCCAATTAGTTCCCGATTAGAATTTTTTCTTCTTTTCTTTTAGAATTGATAAGTTCATGAAGTCATCATATAAATTCAACATAAATTCATCTTCTGTAGCACTCCATTATCGATATAACTTTATATATGAACATAATTTGTTATAGTGCTTGTCATTTTTAGAAATTGTTGAGTTGGATTGTAAAATCTCATGATACTTCATCTGTATGAAATGAAGTCCGATTGAACGTTAATCAATCTCTTTAAATCTATTTTGGACGAACTTCCATCCAATTCCATTAAGAAATTTATCTCTAGGATCATAATATATTTTTATGATTTCATCATGTAATTTGAATAATAATTTGTTACGATTCCTCGTCCAAACATGGATATAATATAGACACACACACATATGCTTCATTTGAATTATTTGTATTTCTAAAAAATCATGGGATGATCCTTCATTTGTTTTTCTATAATGAGTGGTTGTTAGCATCAACAAAGAAATATAACACTGTTTATCATTTTTGTCAGGCTTCACATTGACCTAAAGATCAGTTAATTACACTATATAAAATATAGAAGTATTAATTTTAAAAAATATTAGTTTGTTGAGTAACATGATTAATAATACGAATTGAAAAAAATAATATTAAAAAAAAATATTTCACTATTTAATTGGTATAATTAACTGATATTCATGTTAGCATGAAGCCTAGCAAGAATGTTGAAGACTTTTTTTTTTTTGCTGATGCTAACAAACGCTCGTTATTGAAAAAACTAATAAAAAATTATCTTATAATTTTTTAGAAATGCAAGTGACGTTAAACGGAGCATATCATTGTTATATGCATATTTGGACGAGAGATCGTGATAAATTATTATTCAATTTACATGATGAAACTATAAAAAGATATTATGATCATGGAGGAAACTTTTTTAATAGTACTGGATGTAAGTTTGTCTAAAACAAATTTGAAGAGATTGATCATCATTCAGTTGAATTTCATTTCAGACAAATGAGCTATCATGAGATTTTACGGTCCAACATATTAGTTTATGAAATTGACACACACTTGGTGAATTGCATACAGACATAAAATTGTATCGACAATGGAGTGTCACAAAATGTGAATTTATAGGATGAGTTCATGAACATATCATTTCTAAAAAGAGAAAAAAATCTTATTTGAAGCAGCTTGACTAAAGATACAATATCAATTTGAGTCTTACATGCCATCCTACCCCACACAAACTCGATTGCAATCTCTTCTTACACAAACTCATATTGGGGAAAAGAAATAACAGTTGCATAATGGTAATAAATTTTTTTAGTTATCATGTATTTGTTGAGTTTTGGAGCTCAGTTCGACTGCTCCCGCTCCCCCGATCGCGAAACGTCGTGACCGCTTCCGCCTCTCGTTCGCAAACTGCTCTCGCCAACTCCCGCTAATGTTCATGAATCGTCACGCCTCTCTTCCTATTCGCGATAAAGGGCATCACACAACTCTTTCAGTTTTTAAGCACGGATTTTTTGTGTTCTTCTTCGGGCTTCCATGAGATAGAGGAAGAGAAGTGTAAACAGTAGTTCCTTGCAGCAGAAGGAAGAAGAAAAAAGAAGAAAATTGTCATTCTTTGGCTTCTTCTTGGTAGTCTATGGCAGAAGAAAAATTGAGTTTATTTCTCTTGTACGCTTATCTTCTTCGGCGTATCTTGATATAGAGAGAGAAGAAAAGAGATTAAGGAAGTGAGAAATTCCTCTTGTAAGTCGAGACAATTGACTTGTTTAAATTCCTTAAGTAGTAAAATCCTCTGCAACTCCGTAGACATAGACAATTTGCCGAACCACGTAAATCTGTGTGTTCCTCTGTGTTATTATTTTCTGGTGTGAATTTTTTCGTTCTATTTTTTGCATCATCGTCGAAGATCGTTCTTCTATTTTATATATATACCATTCTCAATCATATACTTTCTTGGTAAAAATAAATATATTTTATATCTACTTTACATTGAAAATAAATATAATACTTTATAAACTCTAAAATATTTTTCATGTTGGTTTAAAAAAATTCTGTGATTTTTTTACTTTAATATAAGATACTTGAAAAAAAAATACTTTTTAATGCTTGAAAAACATTTTAATAAATATCACTTTATCACTTCATATTTTTTTCATCTCTTAATAATAGATAATTATATATATATCATTTTACTAATCCCAAGCATGACCTCATAGAATTACACGAGCCGACTCAAACTCATAGAATTAAGCACGAATTTAAACTCTATCTCAATTAATTAATCAAATTTAAGGTCCAGCTGGGAGTGGCTCGAATTTGATGATCTGTACTTTTTTAAGTCGCTATTTGAGGAATTTTTCCTGGTATTGCAAATGATAAACTGTTATTGTCAGAAAATAAGCGTTTCTTTCCCATTTAAGCATGTGTGTTGCAATCAATTTTGTTAATTTTGTTTGTTAATCCTTGAAAGTACTAATTTCCTGGACCATTGAAATTGTCATCATGCTTTTCAGGTACGCCCTACTGGGGAACAGTCTCAGTATTGCAGTGGTGGCTCCCTTGCTCCGTCATCTGTTCGCCGAACCTGCTTAACTTCCATGTATTTATATATCTGCTCAACATAGTGCTCTTCGGATCCGTTTGGGTTTGGTCGCCCGACATAAACCGCTGCTCAGATTGGTATGACACTTTTGTTGAAAATTATGAGATGATGAATAATGTATCAACAATCATTTTTAGTCATTTTAATGCGGATTTTGAACCAAGACCCTTCTAAGGATTGAAATGGCACATAAATAAAATCAAAATATATACTTTTTGATGGTCTGATAAGGGAGAAAACATTGCATTAGGGAATACACCAGAACTCAAATTATTATCTGTCACGTGTACAGTCTAGCCCTCTTAGTAAAACAAAATTAAATATTTTAATACCTTGTGGGCTTGGACTGTACCCGTGGCAGCCAGTGATTGATGTCCTATATATATAAATATTTTTTTCAGATGAGGAGCATAGCTTTAGTTTAGGAGGGATAGATTCTTAGATGTGTCACTCAACAAACTATATTCTTAAAAAGTTGGTGGAATCATAGCTACATACAAGCAAACTAATCATTCAAAAATATTCCAGATGAGATGGTTGATCAAACTAATCATATCTCATAACTAATATTACATCAATTTACTATGGTGGTTGGTAAAGCAATTGGTGAATTAATTTCATTTAATATACTCCTGCCAGTTATACAAAATCCAGGGACATGGTTATAAACAATCATTTGTGGAGAAGTGCTCGAATATATAAGATATTAGAATTTTATTAACTCAAATAATTTGATAGAAAAACTGCAACTCATTAACTGAAATAAATAGAAAAAAACAATTTAAATCTTTCTAATGTGTTATAATGTTTTATCTTATCTTAATAATTTAAAAGTTTCTAATAATGCAATATTATCATTTTCTGAAATTTTAAAATTAATTATTGACTATATTTGTATTAATTAAAAGTTAAAATTTGAATTTTTATTACAGTGCATAAATTGAAAAAAAATAAAAAACTCATTGAAATCTACTCACTCGAAAAATTTATACCATTTTCTAATAATAATAAAATAGCTTTTCTCATATTACCTATGAAATTGCCAAAATTTTAAATAATTAGAATAAAGCATGTTGCCCATTGGGAGGTGATGGTGTAGTCCTCTTTCAAAATTTAAAAAATAATCGATTTTTAGTTTTTTTTTCTTAGAAAAAACGAATCAATTTGAAAAATTACATCTTTACGCAGCCTAGTTGAGTAGGGAGTTGGGAGCTCTATTAAATTTGCATAAAAATCTCAATTAACGATATTTAGTTATTTACTAACAATATAATCGGGTGTTCCTGGTCCCAACCTTCAGCTCATAGCCAAGTTGCGGTTAACTCGGTCGGTATTCTCTCTCTCTCTTTCGCACTCGCCGCACTCCCTTGCAGCTTACTGGGCATCAATGGGTTCCAGTGCCGATCACATGGCCGTCGACGAAACTCCTCCTCCGCAACCGTCGGAGAATCTTGCCTGTTCTCCTCCTCCTCTTCCGCCCCCGTCTTCCCCTTCCGTCTCCATCGAGTGTTCCGGATCTCAAGCGGAAGGGTTTGTTATGAAGTCGATAACTGCTTCCAAAGAAGATCGAGTAAAGGGACCATGGTCGCCGGAGGAAGACGCCATTCTTAGCCGGCTTGTTGCTAAGTTTGGGCCCAGAAATTGGAGCCTTATCGCGAGAGGTGTTCCTGGGCGTTCCGGAAAATCTTGCCGGCTTCGGTGGTGTAATCAACTCGATCCTCATGTGAAAAGGAAGCCCTTCACCGGTGATCCTTTTTGTCATTACTGTTGTTAATATTATTGTTTTTCATAGCTTTGATCCTTTTTGATGCTGCGTAGCTCATTGTGTGTTTCCATGTGCTTTTTTGGTTATTAGCTCCATGCGATTTTGGTCTGCAAATTTTTGAATTTGCGCGATTATGTTTTAAGTGAATGTAGATGATCTGAATACCTTAACAAGGAATCGACGAATACTGAACAATTTAGGGTAGTCCAATAACTTGGAAATGTTGGTATGATGATTTTTTTTTTGGGTCGAATGGTAGCCTTTTTATCAGTTATGTAACTTATGATGGTTTTGCATTGTAACTGTTGATAAGAAATTGGATTCATATTGATATTTATCTTAGTTGGAGAATTGTGTTTGGTATGTTTTAAAACTCTATATGTATGCGGCATGGTTATTGGTGATGTTATTTTTCTTCTCGGGTAGGGGTAGCACTTGAACCTGACACCTTGGGATTCTTTGCTTTATTTCGAACCTATATGTTACACGTTCTAGCATCATCATTGAGATGTTACTTTTTTATTTTAATATTTGTTTTAATAACTTTTTAGCTTCCATTTTTCATATACAAGTATGGTCATTATTAAATTTTTAGAAAAATTATGGTATGCGTTTGTACTTTCATTATAATTAGTTGTGGAGTGACCAAGTCTTTAAGGGCGAACATAACTTCTGTCCGTGGTATTGGTTATAAATAAGTCATAATATGTGCCGAATATCAATTATTTTTATGCATTTTTTTTAGTATATTTTAATTAATTGAACAATTTTGAACTCTATAAAATTATAATAGGGAAAAAAGTTAAAAGTTTTATACAATAAAGGAAGG
>NEWO01000098.1:3032796-3072668 GCA_003013225.1 Phalaenopsis aphrodite
GCTCCAAGTAGCTTGATCAATAGCTCCATCTGGTTTCTCAGGGATTCAAAGGATTCCTTGATGTTCCAGGTAGATTAGGACATTGGTTGAACCGTGGTAGATTCGGACTTTGCCGTGAGACCTTTGGTAGAAGAGGATTTGGTTGAAGATTTGTAAGCCAATTTACTATATGAAGTTTCCAACACTTATCCCGAGTGTGGTTGGGTTTGTGACAGTAAACACAAATTGAGTGACTAGTCTGAGGTGGCATGAACGAGGGTTGAGGACAATTCAAGATGATTATGACTGAGCTAAAAGAAATGTGACTCGGATTCGGAGATATTGATGGATTTAGAAGTCTTCGATTGACGGATAACTGCAGGAAGGCTGCAGGAAAGATACACGAGATATACAATAATGCTACAGTAAAGTGCAAGTAAGGTGCAAGATGATGCAATGAAAGCTGCAAGAAGGCTGTAGAAGAGTGTGTAGAAAACCTGCAGGAAATGGCCACACTGAGGGGAAAAATAGCGCTGCAGGAAGAAGCCACACTACGGTGAATTTGCAGGAAGAAACAGGGGATCGGAGGGCCATTGACTTTTTAATTACCAAGTCAGCAAGAACAACAGGAAGGCCTGCAGAAATGTCGGCTTTGAGAAGCTTGCTGGGATCAGCAGCCGGAAGAAAAACAACCGGTCTGGAAGGAGAAAAGAGCAGGAAGCTTCAGTGGCATAATTGAGATCAGCAGGTTGAGAGAAGCTGCTAGGAGCAACTGTGTCACACTCCGTCATCTTCAAGAAATTGGCAAGAAAACTAAGGGATGGAAGATTCTACAACAGACCTGATGGAGGAGAGAAATCTAAGTAGCTCTAGAAGACTCCACGGAATTCTAGAGAATATTAGAAAGAAAAACTCAAAGGAGAGCTCAAGAATAACCTCAAAAGATCTAGGGCTATGTATGTATATAAGCGAATAATGTAGAACTATCTAGAAAATAGTATATTCTAATGAAATCTAGAAATTTCACTTAGACTTGGAGGGAACTATAGATAGGAATCCCTCCCCTCATTTGAAACCATCCAAGAACTCTCCAAGGTTCCTAAGCATTCAAATGTTGTAATTACTCTTTCTTAGTGAAGTGTTTCTTTCTCCAATACTTCTTCCTATTCTTCTTCCAAGAGAGTTTTGTTTTTACAAGTCCAAGCATGGTGAGGGTTAGGTCGATTTAGTGTCAAAGAAGAGCGCTAAAGCTACACGGGTGACTTGAAATAAGTTAATCCGTGACAATCAGCTGAAAAGGAGAAAAAAGATGAAGAATATCCAGAAAACAATGACTTTTCTGCCGTTTCTCTCATCACAACCTTCTATCTTCTTCAATGCAACAGTGATTTGAGAGGCAGAGGCAAAACAGTCGAGCAGTGGCTGAAGGAGCGGCACAAAGGAAACCGGCTGCAGGAATCATACGGAGAACCATATGGCTGGGGAAACCTGTGGCTGCCGCTTGGAAAAAAACTGTAGTAGAAAAAATCAGAAGAGGAAATCACCAACTGTTGGAATCAGCAGAAGAGGCCAGCTGTTGTTGGATCTAAGATTAGACTCTGATACCTTGATGAGATTTGGAATAGAGCAGCGTAATTTTTTTAATAGAAGAAGGGTATTTAAACCCAATTACAATAAGACACAACAAAGAAAAGAAATAAAACAGAATAAAAAAATAAAAAAAACTAAATAAAGCAGAATTAAAGAAATAGGAAAGAAATGAAATAGAATAAAACAAATATGAAATATATAATGAGAGAATAAAAACTAATAATAGGTAATAATGACTACAAATTGACATTATAAATCTAATAATATTTAATTAATTGCTAATCATATAATTAATTATTTCTCTCATGATCTTTTCCCATAATTTGAAAATTTAAATTCACTTGAAATTTAGATTCTCAAATCTTTTCATATAAGTTCATACTTTGAAAATATAAACAAAATTTTACTTACAACATAAAACTCATAAATTATTCTAATTAAAGATATTAATCAAGCATTACCATTCTTTTGTGGTTGTACATTTGTCTCTTATGCATGTGCTGCATTTCTCATCAATCAGCATATTACACTTGCTAATAATTGACATCTGGCTGGTGATGTTTGTCTCACTGGTCACTTGGTCAAGATTATCAACCATTCATCGTCAACTGATTTCTAACATTCTCCATCGGCCTTAATTTCTCATACCAATGATCAAATCTAATGTTTGTCAACCACCAATATACAATGCACTTCTTTTCTACTACGCAATCCCCCCTTTTATCAGGATAATGATCAAGTGAATACAGGTGATTGCAACCGCCAATGATCCCGTGTTATCATTTATACCAATTGGAAAATGCTCTTGATATTCTTTGCACTATTTACTTTGTTTTTTATTCCTGTGCATTTTTATGCGGCGATTAATAAAGGTGTATGTATGCTGCAGAAGAAGAAGACCGCATTATAATTGCTGCTCACTCCGTTCACGGTAATAAGTGGGCAGTAATTGCAAGGCTTTTAGAAGGTAGAACTGACAACGCTATAAAAAATCATTGGAATTCTACACTAAGACGCAAATGCATTGAATTTGAAAGCTCTAAACCAGCACCTTGTGAAGGGCAGGAAGATAATAGTGCTGATATTTTAGACAAAACTAAAGGATCTTCAGAGGAAACTCAATCTTTTGAGGATGTTAAGGCCATCACAAGCACAGAAGGAAGAGACATTAGTTCAGTAGAAAGCTTATCCCATTATTTTGAAGACAGAGCAAACACAGTTGGACCTGAATTTAAACAGCCATCTGCCATTTTTCGACCTGTTGCTAGATTAAGTGCCTTCAGCCCTTATCATCCTGGTCTCAGCCACGCTACTACTTCTTTACCTTCAAGAGCTTCCCCACTGAATGCTTCACCCTTTCGAGTTTGCATGTCAGGCTCTGGAGATTGCAAGTTGCTTGATAACATTCTTTGGGAACCCCAAGTGCCATCCAGGTGTGGGCATGGCTGTTGTGGGACTAAAACCAGAGATCAAGATAGCAGCTCTTTGTTGGGTCCTGAGTTTGTTGAGTTTGTCGAGTCTCCACCCATCTTGCATCGTGAAATAGCTTCGATGGCGAACGAGTTGAGCAATGTTGCTTGGCTTAAGAGTGGATTGCAAACAGGCATATACAGCAGTTGTCAGGCTAATCCATCAAGCAGTTCATGCACTGCAAGTACATGTTAAATGTTACTGAAAGATTCCTCTAGTCTTTGGATGAAATGGGTGTCATCAAATTATTCTGCAATATAAATGGAAATATTATTTCTCGCCCCCTGTTGGACATTGGATTATTCATTCAGTTTTGAATGCCTGATAAGCTACTTCAGGAAAATTGTACTTTTGAGGCATAAACCAGAGGTTTCTCTTCTTGTAGTAGAGACGATGTTGGTTAATCTGCTACGAATCTGATTATTATTGTTGTGTGAGTTTATTATTCAATCAAATAGTTTTTTAGTTAATCGAAGTCTGCACAGCGTGTTTGGAGTTTGATTTTTTCTCTCATTTCATATTTTATGGTTAAAGATATTTGGATCATGCTAAAAGTATGCCATGGAATCGGTAATCGCTGCCTTGTTGTGTGAGTGCTGGAAGCATACTGGGTCGAAGCTCTTGCCATGTACTGCATAAAAATAGTCTGGGCTTTTGTTGGTTAGTGCCAAGTCATTTGAAGATGCAAATGCATATTGTACATTAAGAATGTGTATCTTGAGGAGATCTAATAGTTCAGAAGGAAAAAGTATGACGAAGAAGTTCCCATTGATGGAAGTTCATGAGGCTTAGTTCGCCGATTGAATGAAGTTGTTCGAGCCAAGTCAGCAAGGCCAAAGTCTACCGAACCACGAGAAGGATCAAAGATGGATACAAGAACACGCCACTTGGCTAAAAAAACAATAAAAGAGTACTCGAGCTAACTATCACATGTGAGTCGACCCAAGGGAAGATCTGGTTCTCTGGCATCTCCAACCATCTTAGGGACACTCATAGGCTTCTCCCCAGAGGTCAATGATCTATAGTTAGGCCATATCAGTCAGTCGATTCACACCGATTAAGCTCAACCGACTGAGCCAATCTATTTCGACCAAGCTAATCCTGCCGACCCGAAGTCAACTAAGGTAAGTCCGAAAGTCAAAAGTAGTGGGACGATAAGTGTATCCATGCAAAAAATAATAAATATCTAAGTACAAACTCCTTTAAAGCTGGGGCAAAAATATAATATCATCAACATTTACCCTCTCTATAAATAAGTGGATTTATTTTAAGAATAAAGGAGGATTGACACGAGTCATTATTATTTATTCTCTCTTTCAGTCTGTCTCTCTCTCTATCTCTCCTTATTTAATATCTATTTCTTGAGTGTGATTCACAGACAAATAAAGATTCAACATTTTAAAAGATGTGATAAGTGTGAATCATGCCACAAACAAGAAGAGGAGTACCCCAAAGAGAAGATGCCCACACCATAGACACCGCAACATGGAGTATACCAGAGAATTTGTATCTCAACCGATCCTGGAGTTAAAGGATTAGATATTGAACATCATTTGAGATGCGCTGACACGGTGAAAATATCAGCACCCCCAAAATGATGGACCAGTGCCCAACGATAAAAGAGTCCTCCCTTACTTTGACAGTACTTTGATATAGGTGGGTCGACATTGATCGTCCTACATCGGTTCGGGGGTATTTAGGTGCCCCAATAGCTCGAGAATGTATACTCTTGACAAATCTCTGAGGCCGAGCCCCAAAATGATTTAAGATCCCGACACTAGAGTCCTATATGAGGCAGACCGATCTGACCATCTGCATAGCCTCATTTGAGTCGGTTATGTGTTTGTTTAGAATCACCAACGTGTTGTCTATTCTTTACCAAGTTGAGGGAGTTGACCATTGGGTGGTTTGATGGATTATCACTTCGTTCAACTATTCCAAATGGATGTTTGTGTTGCAATTTATCAGCGCCCAAAAGTTTTAGAAGAACTTGCAAGCCCTCATGTAGATGCGTTAAAGAGAGAGAAACAACCTTCACTCATTCATCGTATGCTTTAGAAGGAGATGTTGGAATTGCGGAACTTGGGCGCCCATGTCTCTCGAGCTCAAGCGCTAAAAGAATGACCTTTATTATAACTTTCTCCAGAGTATATTCCTCCACTCGTTGCCCATAGAAGAGGGTTGTCCCATGCGAAGGGTGGAGATTGAGACCTGATTCATATCCTTCTGCCCGTCCTTGATATGAAGACATTCAATTGCCCCAATACCACAGGACGACTGACATAACACATCACTGATGGATTCAAACCCGATATCTTGACCAAAGACTGTTCCTTATGACGAGCATCCACTACCAAACTACAAACTACTCAAAACAACTCCTTTGAGAGTTTTAATGACTAAGATAGTGAAGACTGTACAAAATAAATACTACTTCAATAGAGCACCACCAATGAAGACTAGAGCTTACCTCTGAGCCCCCAAGAAGTATTTTGTCTATCACCGGATCATGTACACGACATGGAGGAGTGTTGACACCTTGAGACCTGATCGAGACCGATAAGCTAAAGGAGTTTGTGGCACTGAGATCAATGACACAGTGGCAAGGGAAGGCTCCAGTGGAGGAATTACCGGATAAGCCAGTTCGAGCCCACAATATCTACATCTTTGGCATTGTTCCTGCAATTTTTGGAGGAGGTGGAGACTCATCACGTTGAGCCAACCTAAAGAGGCTTTGATTGGGAGAATTATGTGCAGTATCTCTTATGCCCAAACGCAGTTTACATCCTCCCATTGCCTTTACCAATGATAATTTGCCCCTTATGATTAGACCCTACAACTATGCTATCATCATCACTGCCCTAATCAACAATTACCAGATCAGTAGCACTCTCATCGACACTGTCTGCTCCATGAACATTTTGTTGAAGTCAGTGTTCGACAAAATATGCCTCGACAACGAACGATTGCATATGCAACCGAGATTTTTCTGGCGAGAGGAAGCAAGCCCTGGGAATCACGCTCTACTAGTCACTTGGTGAGAAAAAGACAAGTAGTTCACCAACATGACAAACTTCATAGTAGTTGACTCGCCATTTGCTTACGACACTATCTTCGATCATCCTCTGCTCATTTCTTTCAAGACCGTCACCTCAATTTATCATGTGGTTGTGAAGTTCTTGAGCGACAAGGAGGTAATCATTGTCTGCAGGGATCTTGAGCAGTCCCACACCTATTACATGCGGGTGTTCAGAAGCATCTAGTAGGAACCCTCAAGCTCGACAACCTACGAGAAGGGTGTCTTGAGACTAACGAGACCACCCATCTGATCCTGACAACTAAAGGAGAAACTAGTAATTTCTTTTTACAAAGTGAAACTTTTGACGCATGATACATTTAGGCGCTGATCAACACCCTCTGGAGACACCGTCGAGATGCACAAGGTATCGATCGACATCGAATGTCGTAGCCTGAACATCAAAACAGCTGCCCGATCGATGAAGTAGAAGATGAGGACATCAGCTATCACTCTGGTCTGCCAATCCGGGAGTTCCAAAAGTTGTTGAGGGCGCCTACATATTAGAGGCTAGCATTCGATCTGGCTATCAAATATTGTTATGGTGTAGAAGCCAAACGGTAAGTGGAGGATGTGTGCAGACTTCACTAATCCAAACATTGCCTTCCCGAAGGATTACACTCTGCCACATATCGATATGCTCATGGATCTGCCAGTTGACCATTCCGTGATGAGTTTTCTCGATGCCTTCTCTGGCTACCATCAGATCAAGATGCATCCAGTCGATGCTGAGAAGACTGTATTAACTACTAGGGAGTGTATTATTATAATGTAATGCAAGCCTGTTATGGTAGAAAGAGTGCAACTGTTTTTCTCTTCTTAACGACAACTTTCTCCTTCCTTTCACTCCTCCTGCCGGGTGTCCTACCCTTTCGGTTACCCAATGACAAAATAAATCAAGAGTGTTATCTTATTTTTATTGCAACGTCGCTACCAAGAAGTAAGATAAGTGAGGAACTAAAATATATACATCAAAATATATCAGCACTATACTTGAGGAGATCTAACAGTCCATAAAGGAAGAATATGATGAAGAAAGACCCACTGACAGAAGATCATGATGCCTAGTTGCCCGAACGAGTAAAGTTGTTTGAGCTAAGCCAACAAGTGTAAAGCTTACTGAATCATGAGACTGACCAGAAACAACAAGCAGATATAAGAATGAGCCTCTTAGCCAACTATCACAAAATAACCGACTCAAGGGAAGATCCAGTTATGTAACATTTCCAACCAAGCATCAGAGGGACGCTTAGAGGCTCCTTATCAGAGGCCAATGATTGACAACCTGATTGCATCAGTCAGCCAATCTAAGCAAACACAACTACTAAGCAAACTCAGCTAACCGAGTCGATTTATATCAACCAAGCTTAGCCAGCTGATTTGAAGCCGGCTAAGATTAGCCTACCTAGTAATAAAGTAGCCGGATGATAGGTTTACCCATATAAAATACCAAAAAATACCCCAATCCTTTAAAACAGAGATCATCATGTACTCTCTTCTCTATAAATAAGAGAATCAATAAATAAAAATTGGCACATTAAATTATTATTTATTATTATTCATTCTGTCTTTCTAACTCTCTTTTGTTTTTTTTTATTTACATTCTATTCTTTGAGCGAGATTCATGGACGAATCAGGATTCAGCACATAATTAGAAAATATTTGTCGCACATGAGGAGAAAAGTGTGAGGTTTTCAATAATTTGATGAAAAGCATGAGTTCTGTTTCCATTTCATGTTTATTGGGTCAATATCTTGAAGTACTAGATGCCCAGACAAATTTGAAAGATTGAACAATCCAATGACGGGTGAAAATGGAGTTGACAACATGAAAAATAAGCAGATTTATTCATAATTGTATCAAACACAATTTTAAATTTAAAAGCATTCAGATTTGATGAATCCATTGATAAATCCAACTTTATTAGATTCACTGAATCGCAAAATCCTGGATTGTGCCAAACACCCCTAAAACATATAAAATGAGAAAGTTTGATCGTGGGGCAAACACAACCAACCACATTGATTTCCATGGTTGCCGGAGTTGTCTGCCAGAGTAATTGGTATCGCACAGAGAAATTTCAAAGTACCAGGCATCGAACCCGAGCCACCCGCATGACAGGCAGGTATAACATACAAAGCAAACTGACCAAGTTAAAACTCAATCTAAAACATAATCAAATAAGGATTGATTTCTTAAATTTTACAACCAAAACTAATTGGTCAAATTAAATAATAAATCAGACCATTCAAACTGTTAAAATTCATCCAAATGCCAGGTTTTAATCTTAAGGATTAAACTTCAGTATATTTTTGAAGGCCGGCTTCAATTGTAGCCGCTTGCATATTTAATTATGAAGTTATTACGAAAAAAAAAAAAAAACATTTTTAATACTATAACATAGACTTTCTTTAGAAAAGAAAAAACTTTACACAAAAAACAAGGCATATAATGACAAAAGTTTCTAGAAAAGAACATGAAGAACATAGGCAGGCAAAAGAGAGAGTATGGCATGGCAACCACGTATAAAATAAAATTATGAAAAAAAGAGGGTGCGGTTGTAGCACGATGTTACAATGAAGACCAGCTTGCGTCTACTTTATAACATTGGCATTAAAAGAAAATTTTCAAGAAATAATGAATTGGGAAGCAATGACAAAGGAAATTTCAAAATTGCCAGCGGGGTTGAGAATCCTAAGAGATACAATAAACCATCTTTGACAGCAGGATTGTTCAATGAAAGCAAATTTCTTCCGACAATCTCAGATATTTCAATCTGTAGAGTAGATTTGTCAGCAGTCTGGAACGAACATATCCTGTCTGTGTCTATGTCCCTCCCACTTACTACTCTCTCATTTGTGATTTGTGCTGCCTCTGCCTGCTACGCTCTAGACCCCGTTTATTGTTGCTTCAGAATGAGCGTGGTGATTGCCATTTTCCATATGCTTCCCGTTCATTTGTGTTCTTTGCCTCTGTAAGAAGATATAAAATAAAATAAAATAAATGGGTTTGTTTCTTGAGAATAAATATTAGAAATTAGAATCAACAACATTCAGCTTAGGATGTCCAAGAAAATTTCCTCCTAAATCTCTCAAATAATCAGTATAATCATTAGTCTTTACCCCAAGTTATTACAAATCCTTCTCCATTCATTATTGTTACCATATCAAAGTTATCAAATGTCTCAACCTATTTATAATATGAAACTTTATTACTCATTGCTAACAATTTTCCACAGATTTAAATAGAAAAGGCTGAAGCTGGACTTCTTGGCTGCCTTTTATCCAGCCGTACAACCAGATGAGTTGAAATGATGAGCCATAAAACATAAAGTATGTGGGTCAAATATATGACTCCGAGGAAATATTCATCTCCTTCAACCATCAGGCCACAAAATCTTTTCACATTTCATCATTAATATTCTCCCTCCCTCTCAATTTTCTCTACAAGCCAAGCTGGAAGCACAGAGAGAAAGGCAGTTAAAAATGGCACTGCACACCCTGGGCATTAAAATTGTCTGCCTCTCTCACACAGATAAAACCAAGCTGGCATGCAAGTTGTGTATTAGCAATGCCATATCCAGCATTATTTCAAACATGAAAACATTCAGCTAAGAACTCCACCACACTGCCCTAACAAAAATAAAATAAAATAAAATAAAAGCAATTATAAACAGCAATGGGGCCATACCCAATCAGCAGCATCACCATTCAAAAGCTTCTGGTTCTCTTCTTTGGCTTTGCTTTCCTTTTCTTTAGAACTCAAAGGAAGTATTGGCGGACTTCCACCAGAGCGATCTGGCATTTCTGCACAAAATTATTCCTGATTTATAACCATAATCTTTTCAATATAAAGCTGCTAATAAAATGAATATTTTGAGAAGAACATATATAAACCTGGCAGTTTTGTTTCAACAAAGAAAACGACCAAATTTACAGTATACCTGACACCAAAGCACGTGAAACCAGATGAGACAAAATGCAGCAGATATAATATAACAAAAAATAACAAAGCTTTCTTCTACTTGCCATGCAACCACCACATCAACGGAATAGTGTTTTCGAGCAGCTACTATAAGCAGGCTCTGAACTATAACCATCAACCATGAAGCCATCTTGATGAACCTGAAAGCACAACCAAATACAAAATACTTACAGAACTTGTATTTAATCAGTGGAACTTAGATTAATGATGCCTACAATAGATATAATGAACGTCTGTTATTCGATAAATTAACCAATTACCTGTTTGAACCATACTTATAATACGTTCGCACAAAAACCAGAGTAAATATCATGTGGGATGAAAATATCAAGTCTCCGCATCCATATAGGACTCCTCGAGGAACTGCAAGCAGAAAAAACAAGCATAAATGCAGGCCATGGTATTGGAAAAAGGCATATCCAGTATGGCAATAAACAGCATACAATTTAGTAGTAGGACTTCAAATATGTTGTCTGGACGGGGCAGTATGGCAAGAGGTGATCCCTGCACAAAAAGGAATTTTTGTTCATGCAGTGCAACAGTAAAAAACTAATTCCACTGTAATATCAGAGCAGCAAGTAAAGTGCCAAAACTGTCCTCCAGCAATTTAGATTAGGCCATTTTAGTCCTAGAGTTTATAGACATATTAAATTAGTCTCTGGCCGTTTTACATTAGGCCATTTTAGGCCATTTATAAACTCTAGGATTAAATTGGCCGCCTGTAAAAGATTAAGGGACTATTTTGACACGTTTATCTCTGAACAACTCATTCAGTGAAGCTTCGATATGTATATACCTCACGACAGTGATAGTTAGGGCCCGGGAGGATGGTAGAATAGAATGTAAGAATTCTTAGAGTCTGGCAAACCTGAAAGAAAGAGCTTAAATTAGATTGCATCATATAATACAGCGGTGGTAACTACAAATTATGAGAGAGAAAAAGCCAAACATATTTAGCACGTACCACTAGACAAGACAAGACCCTGAGCCACAGTAGAACGGTGTAGAAGCGCTTGCTATGGCAAACGAACGGATGAAATGACCACTTCAAATCCAAGAAAATAATTGTTTGAGCGACAAGTTATGTAATCCGAGGAGCAGAAACATAAATAAACTCGTGTTGAAGATATATATATATATATATATATATATTCAGATTCATATCTTTCACAATGGTCATAATCATTAAAAAACAGAAAAAAGAACCAGGTAGATTAAAGTCACTGGCAAATGCACATTCAAAAGAAAGAGGAGATAAAACACAACTCAGCTAAAACATGTCCTCTGTAGTAAGCTAGAAGTTCATAATAAGGATAAGATATCTCACAACCATTGTACACAAGGCTATACACAGTATTCAGGATTTGTTTGCTGTTAAGAGACGCCATGGAAAAATGAAAATAAGGTTATACAAAGCATTCTATATTTAATTGAAACAAGAAGTTAACTAAAGCACAATGGATTCAAGCAAGGAAAATGCCCAATAATGGTTTCCAACAATTAAAACATATTATAAATTATACAAGGCAAGGATAACTCTGATGAAACTTAAAATAGTTCTTTAAAGTAATGTTAGAATGTCCTACCAATCCAAATTATCACTTTAGCATATCAACCCTTACATTGAAATTATTTGACGTCCAACCATAACATCAAATATAAACATACAACTTTTTTAGTAGCAAAATAAGATCATCCTTAAATTGAAATAAACTGATCATTAGCTCAAAGAAATGATAAAAGCAAATGGGTGAAACCAAAATCTTCTCAGAAAGAAACTACGTGAGGAATAAGATAACATACCAAAAAAAAGGAGAAAAATATGATGGAGAAAAGGGACTCGCTAAGGTAAGCTCTTTGCACTCCAAGCTCCTGAAGAATGGAAAACGCACAAATATGAGAATGTGAGAATTTGCCTCAAATACTGAATTAATTTCATGATTTCATTTTAGAAGACACTTGCCGGCAAAAAGACAAACCCAAGATCATGAAGAACTGGTCCAGGCCGATGTAAATAATGCACACCTCTAGCAGCCAAACCATGGATATACTGAAAACAGAACAGAAAAAAATTAGTATACAATTTAAAATAAACTATTTAATTTAATTGATGGATCTTGAAGAAATAACCAACCTAATTGAGAATGTGAATAGAAACAAGTAAATCAGCATTCAATTAGAAAACTGGTAGCATTAGACGGAGAAATTAAGGAGTTGCTCCTTCTATTGAGAAGGCGAGACCAAACACTATGGTTTATGATATCCCCAAGACGGCAGGGTAAAAGAAATAGACAGAAAGAATATTGTTTAAAAAACCACAAAGATTTCAAAAGTGTTACTGCTCATCTCGCATGGCATGACCAAACACTATGGCTGATCGTTCAGAAACATATATTACTTAGTTGCTTTATTAGGCTGATCGTTCAGAAACATATATTACTTAGTTGCTTTATTAGGCTAACCAAGCACCATCTACTTCACCAAAGATAAACTACCTGATAAATATGATGAATGCAAAAAGATGAAAGTTGTACTAATAAACAACTGCAAATACAGTAAAAATGAAATTTTTTCTTAAAAAAAAATTTCTCTTGAGAAATGACCGTTATACTGACAGCAAAAAAAAGAATGAACTTTACTGCTAAAAATGACCACCTAAACAAGTACATCCTGCAGCCAGAATTTACAAAAGTGCCATTGTAAATAAAAATAAATGCTTCTCAGCTACCCCCTCCCCTGTCCTGTGGGTGATGGATCATAGGCCCTTTGACAAGAAAACCAAATACAGGCCTCAACAAATCGAAATTAAGAAGTGCAAGCAAAGACATAGATATATGAAAACCCTTGGGTAACTCCACCAACAAAAAAGTCTTAATGGAAAAATTAAAGAGATCTCCCCGAAAAAGCCCTGACCAACACTTTCTCCACTGGAATTTAACAATAAACATCAACTGAAACTCCAAAATTGTACCTGAAATAGGAGACCGGCCAATAGGAACGTCCACTTCTCCGCCAGAAGTTGTAGCTCCACAAAAGTCTCCATACAAATTTTCTTCCATAGCTGCAACGAAATATAAGAAATTGCACTCAATAGATTTTGCAACGCAGATCAATGGATCCGTTGATAATAAAAGAAGGGTAAAGAAAAATAAAAAAAAATAGTTTTTTTAGAGAAAAAAAAAGGACCTTAGAAGCTTCGCGCCCTAGATAAAACATCATATTAATCAGCGGCATCCACTTCCATATCATATCATCTACAAAAATCCTTCAAAAAAAAGCCCTACTTCGCCTTGAACTCCCCGCTCTGTTCGATCGATCGAAAGGAACTGATCTGAGATGAGATGGAGTCCCTTTCCTCAGATACCTATACGAATCTCCCTTCTTCCTCCTGCAATCTTACTTGTAATACCTTTCCAGCGATTTCATAGAGACTGGAAGGCTTGAAATTGGCCGGCTGCCTGCTTCTAGAGGCCAGCAGAAGGAGAGAGACCAAGAGAGGAACGGCTCCTTTTCTTTCCCCTCTTCTTGCGCTCGGTTCCAATAAAGGGCAGAGAAGAAAAGCGACGCCTTCTCGCTCTGTCGACCCACGAGACTACGGGAGCAATAAACAGTAATACTATTTAAAAATTAAAATTATTTTCATAAAATTTTAAATTATCCCATTTCTATATTTCACATCTAAAATTTTATATCTATTAATTTTTTTTAATAATATTAAAAATTGTTATCAGCAAATTACATCAATGCCCTTCCCACCACCCCCCTCATATGACACTAATTACATCAATGCCCTTCCCACTGAATGAATCCAGTCTACTACTAATCTTATTATCACTCATACTTCTAAATAAGTGAAGTTGCGCATTACATTTAATTATAGACATTTTAATTTACTTATTAACACATTAAAAATTTTTAATAAATAATGATAAATTATAAATTATGTGATTCGAATTAAAATATGAATGAAAAAAAATTTCCTTATATCTTTGAAATTAACAAATTGCAAACGATAGACAAATTTAGTATGTAACCAATAATGATTAGTTTTAGTACCTCTAAGAAAGATTTTGAGAACCCTCAGATCATTGAGGATTGCCATTTAACACAATGTTGGCGATTCTTATTAAATCTTTGAGCATTTATCATTTTATTTTTAAATTTTAATAGCCGTCCGATTCCAGCGGTTGAAGTTTTCGGCTGACCTGAGCCGTCAGGACAGTGGACTTTAACATCGAATCGGACGGCTCGTAGAGCGGGAAATCCACGGCCAAGATTGCAACTTTTGACCCCTTCAATTTTTCGAGAATGAGGTAACGGAAAATGCTGCTAGAGCGTTTAGAAATTCATTTTCAAAATCTTAGGGCCGCCCGGTGGGTTTAGGAGGTCAAAATGGTCAAATCCGCCGTAAGCCGACACGCGTTTGGGAAGCGTGCCAGTGCTGAGAGCTTCGGTGTTAAGGCATTAATCCAATTTTCGCTGGCACGTTTTAGGATTGTTTCATCACTCATATATAAGAAAAAGATTTTAAAATCATTTTGATTATTTGTTTTCCATTTTTTTAACCTTTTTTTGAGAATTTTAAAAATTCTTTTTTCGATCATATATTTTATTTGGAATGAGAGTATAACTATTTTGAAATAAATTATATAAAATTTAAAAATGTATATATATTTTTTTTTTCATTCAGATAGAAATTGTATTTTAATTTTAATTTTTTATCATAAGACTTTAAAGAAGCTGCCATAAATGAAGCAATGGACATTCCGGTCAGATCCTATGACGCGTAATTATTGATATTTGATGGCCAAAGTAAATCAGCTATTAATAATCAAACAATCAATTAAAATATATAAAATTCATCCAATTAAAATATTGCTGAGTGTGTAGAAATAACACATGCATACAAGCTACTTTAATCAATCCAAAAGATGCCTCACTTCACTGGTTCTTTTTTTTTTTTTTTATAATATAAGTAAAATAGTGTGTACCGTTAGGTTTTTTATCATTTATATGTTAATCAGAAATTTTGAAAACATAATTTTGAATATATGCGGTGGAATCACCTTTTCATGCATATTTTATAACACCGGTGTTATAAATATAAATTTTAAAGCTTAAATCATACATAAGAGAATGAATATGATTTTGGGCTAAAATTTTATCTAAACTCATTATGAAGAGTGAGAAATAAATAATATATATATAAATGGTCTTCGGCTATTATACAAGCCACAATCATTCCCGATGCGCCTAATAATTCGAGTATCACACCCTCTATCAGGGGAATCGAATCCCAGATCATAGTGAACTTATAACTGACAAACAGATGCCCGACCAACTAATCTGAGCATATGTATATATAATTGTCGATTAAATTCTCAATAACACCCACATTTAAACTAATAAAAGTTGAAAGAAATTTAATTTTGCAGAAATGGCAACCCATCTGCCTATAAATTTTTTTAATAAAATGTTGGCTAAGATATTGACTGCGTCATTATTCTAATTATAATTATAGACAAGATTTGTGCGTAATTTTGTTTCCAAGTATTAGCCGTATGAATACTTTACCATAGCTATCCCACAGTTTGCCATTGGTCCAATATACGCTTTAATATTTTTAGATATTGGTAATGAATCAGTTCGAAATGCTTTTAGATATTAATACTCGACTAATTTTCACATTAAAAAAAAATGATATATGTGATATTAATGTGCATATCATAAACCTGTAATAAATAGCCAGACTGGACTGTAGCTTTCACAGTAGAAGCCAAAATGAAAAATAAGCAAGTAACGTTCATCTACTCGACGACAACAAATATGAGGGACGGAGCAGAGGCCTTTGCCCCCAACCACAAGGAATTAGCCTCTGTCCTTTCTCATACAGCCATTTCAACTTTTTTTATTTATTTATTAATAAGTTTATTAAGCATTATCGAATATTCATTGATATATATTAAAAATAATTTCATGAAATTGAATTGCGTTTTGTTTTTAAATTAGTTGTTTCTGGGCTTGGTGATCGCAGAAGGCAGAAAGCATTTGGTCGAGTCAGGCGAGAAGAAGAGTTTGCAAGTTAAGACAATGTCACATTTTATTATTTTATTTTATTTTATTGGTGCTGAGCTGCTTTCACGTTTTTTCTGAAAGCCTCCACATGGCTATGCTGCCAAGATTGCAGGGAACTTTCTCATGCCTTTCAAGCATTAATTTCCAGATTTATCACAGTCTATATGAAGATTTTATAGACATAGATTATCATTGATGTCACCCTATTCAACTATATGCATATCTAATCTAATCATCCATTCGGAACTCCAAAGCTCAATCATTCATGATCAATATCCATACCATCCAACACTTCAAAGTTAATAAATAAATAGATTAATTAAAAAGATGTGTAGAATTTGAACAAGATGTAGATTCATGTAATATTCGTTGGTATATACAGCTTAAATTGCTATCTTCATAGATATACGTTTAAATTAACTTCCCGACGAAGATGGACACAAGTTGGATCAATTATTTCAGCGTGCAGGCTTGATTCAGTCACTTCAACAAGTGGATTCAATTTAGTCATTTCGGCAAACAAACTTTGATCAACTTGATTTAACGACTTTGACAAGGGACCTCAATTCATCCAGACAAAAATTAATTAGAAGTTTTTATTAACCGATATTTGGGCATACAAGATGAGACAAAAATAATACCTGAAAGTAAAGGAGATTCAATCATGGAGCAAACACAATCAAAGCTCTGATTCAATCATCTTTTATACAAGCACAATACGTTCACACCACATTCATTGAAAAATACAATCAATTAAGTTCATCTTTCAAATTCGGAAAGGAGGTTGGCACTTCATCTTTGACTTGCAACCACTCGGAGGCAGAACCAACCTCTTTCTTGAGGGGGAGACAAACTGCTTATTAGACCCAATATGAGATGGGCTAAGACAACGAAAGACATAATGATTTTTCAGAAGAGACAAAACTGATATTTCAATTGCCCTTCAACCACTTGTGTGATATTGATTTGGGAATAACACTCGAGTTTATTGATAATAAACTTTCCAAAATACCCTAAATTACATCTGAATACTTTCCTAAAATAAAATTTTAAAAAATCTCTCAGTCAAGTCCAACAAGCATAACCTCTTCCTCTATAGACATATTTAATAATTATATTTTAATCTTTCAATTTTTGCTAAATGAAATTTTTAAGTGATGATTATTAGACAATACATACATGAAGGTACATTCTTTAAACCAAGTTTATTTCTTAAAATAAAAGCAAAATCTTAATAGCAATGATAATTAGAAGAAGATGGAAATGAAGGGCATAGTTAGAGTTTGATATAAAGGTGAAAAATAAAAAAGAATAATTAAATACTATTTTAAAGTGCAAATGAAATCAGGGCTTGAATTATGATATTATTATTATTATTGGATTTGCTTGTGGTGGAGAGGGTTAAAAATGGAGAAAAATAGTAAATAAATAAATATAAATGAGACATATGGGAGTGCAAAAAACACGCTTTAAGCCAACATGACCATGGAAGCATTACATCTTTCATGAATAATGCCAATCATGGAAGATAATATTATCTACCGCTTCGAAGTTTGAAGATAAATTAGATAAAAGAAACAAGTATAATACTCTTTATTATACAATTCCTCAAAAATAAATCACATAACTAAATCATGGAGAACACCAAGCCTCCATGCACTCGGCCTATCGAAGAAAGGAGAGGCGATTTAATTCAAAGCTCATTTTCACCATATTTATACATGCATGGGACAATCACAACCAATTATTAACATTAATAAAATTATATCAATTAAATTTAAATTTGAAAAGATGAAAGGAAGGAGGGGCTAGTCACTTCATCTTGAATTGGAAAACACCATAAAAACAATGAAATGGAGGCATCTCTTGGCTTTCATGCCAACTCTTACCTTAGATTTACATCATTACATGCAAATGCTAGTTACATGTTTATGATGGTAATTCTCATTCACAACAGTAATGTCGTGAAGTTGCTAACATAAATAAACTAATTTACATTTTCCCTTTGAAGCTCGCCTTTTTTTATTGTTTTGCTTTTTGAACTATATATTTTCCTTTAGAGTGCATTCCTTAATGTGCCACATCAATAGGTTCCTTGCTAACAACTTTCTAGTCGCTCAATATCCAACTGCAAGAGCGCCCATCCATTTGCCAACACACTCCTCAACTATGCATGCTTAACTAATTTAGCATATTTTTTTTTCATTTTTAGTTTTTCTCCCATTTCTCTATTTCTAATTAGATTATTTTATACTAGGGAGCTATTATATCTTATTATTTGCTATTTCTTTGAAACGTTTGCTAATGTTATTGTGTTTAGAGACTTTGTTCTCGATTTTATGCTCTGTGTGTTGTATACTCTTACTTTTGCAAGTGAAGTATCTGTATCTTGCTTAAAAAAAGATGATGAATTCTCCTTGTGGCCCATACCTCATAGTTTTGCCATTCAACCATTGTTTTTAATCCAAACAACCACCGAAATCACTGCTAACTGCTTTCCAACAGCTGGTTTCAGCCGCTGAGAACATCATACCCCATCCAAACATCTTCGACATCCCATATTTTCATTCACTTCTCATTCTAAAACTGACTTCTAGCAGAACTTGCTTCCTAAACACCTTCAAAGAGCACTAGAATGATGTCAAACAAACTCTTAGTTGTTTGGTGAGATGTGAAGAAAATGCAGAAACTCATTCGACCACACCACACCAAGACATCTACTATGAATAAAATGAGGAGAATCATACAAATTACACTACTCAAGCCTCTCCACACTTTGAAACACTTCAGAATATTTTTTTTTTACTTTGTTGATAAAGATGACAATACACATCTTGTTGATAAAGATGACACAATAAGTAAGATCTGCTCAAAATCGGTTATGGGCACTGGGGCGCCCAATATGGCATTGTGCTGATCCTCTGTTTGAAAAACTTCAGAATGGGTAAAACATCATGTTATCAACATGTGCAACGCATTTTTGATAAGAGCTATCATGGATGCATGCCTCGTTAATGTAGATGGTTGCACTGTTTGTAGAGACATCATAGATGTAACTAGAAGCAAAAACAACAATGATGACTTTATTAGCTAATAATTCAAGAGATCTAAGAAGATGTTGACAATTACATTGCCGGTGATAAGACTTCACCATTTGATTCAAAGATTTGGCCAATCGTTGAAGGTGACCATAAGGATGAGTCAAGACTGATTTGTTGATGGCTAGCCTGGTAAGTGGTAAGGACCAAAGTTGATGGGCTAAGTATGATAACACCATTTGGGTTGAAGATCACACTGCTAGGACAAGTGGGGAAAATGAATAATGGACAACAAAATTGATGGCAAAACCATGGGTTGGACAACATGCAAGAGAAACAAAATATACTCATTTAATATATACCTTCTTACAAAATGGCCATAATAGATTGAATAAAATAAATATTAATAATTAATATTGATATTTATTTGAGTTTATATTTAACTTCCCAAACCAAATCCTTTCTTATGTATGTAATGCCAAACCGTCTTCCAGATATCACCGACCATCAACACATGGTCTTCAGACAGTACCACTTAGCCATGACTAAAGTTGAAACAGTTTTATATAACTAAAACTAAATCAATTTGATGAGAACATTAAATTCCTTATCTTCAGCATATTAACACAGATCAACGGAGCATAAACTAACAAAGTATGCGCAAGAAAAACATGCCAATTGGTATAATATAGATCAAAATAAACAAATTATAAAACTAAATCTAAATCCCATCAAGGAGAGTTTTTTTAGCAAATGTTCTATAAAAACAATTATAAAACTAAATCTAACTGGGATGACAATGAAGGGATTGGGCTGTTGAAGCCGAAGAAGAAGCAAAATAGGAAGAAGTAGGAACAAGTCCTGATTAGAGCTAACTGGGACGACGTGAAGGAGATTGTGAGTCGCGACGATGGCTTATGAGGCACAACTGTAAAAAAGGGCAGAGAAAGTTTGAAGGGCTCGGTCATTAATGTGTAGATAAGTTTGCAAGTATTTCTTGATGTTTTATACATTTTTATGGATCAAACTGCACTTTAAAGAAAATTATTTTTGTGATTATCTTGCAGGTACAACAAAAAATTGAAGTGGAGAATTATCTTGAGCGGTTGCTTCCTCTTAGGGTTAAAACCTTCGAGGGAGAGTTTTTCTTTACTTTGTGAGTGGTGAGAGTTTCGTATGAGAAAGAAAGTTGCTGACTTTGTTGGAGAAATAATTTCTTGTAAGATTTTCATCTTTATGTTGCTTGCAATGGAATTTCATGTTGTGTTTTTTGCTATTTTTTTTTTCTGTAATGAGTAACTAAGCTTTTATTCGTGTCTCTGTGATGTAGGGAGTAGTGGATTTATTATTGGTTTTTCGTAATGTTTTTCTGTTAATTATTTTCTTGAGTTTTTCATGGTCGATGTTGTTGGTTAACCTCCGATCTACATTTACTCCTAGTATGGCCAACTAGGAAGTTAAAACGTTTTGTGAAACTACAATATCTAACCGTTGTGTAGTGGAAATGAATGGTTAACCATAAAATTCCAAGAGGATGGACATATTTTAATGAAATTATGTAATTATTGTTTCCGTTCATTTTTCTCTTTTTTTATTTTAAAGGGAGTCGTCAGCTTGTTGATCGTCGTATACTTCTCTCATTCAAATAAATCTCCCTCCTGAACTATATAAATGATTCGAAAAGGAGATGAACTAAATAAGAAGGGACATACAACAAAGAGACAAATAAGAGAAAAAGTAAAACGTGGAGAGTCTACATGCCATAAACCTCGCATGGATATGTTAAGAATGTCTGCCCAAACAAGATCGGGTGGAGGCACCTTAAACCAATATCCGCGATAGAAGTATCTACATAGACTACTCATAACCAGAGAGTCAGGTGTATGTACATATTCTGGGGTCAAGAGCACTCTCAGAGGAACATGTTCCTACTGGTTAATTACATCTTGGGGGTTCCCCAGGATGCTCTCGATAAAAGAAGTTTTGCTTCATATTATCATAGACGTGGGGTATAGCCAACCAAAGGAAGGTTATTCCGTGTGGGAACAGTCCCAATGCTTCAAAGCTCATGCTAAGCCATCGGGCAGAGAGTGAGTCTCTCACATCCCGAAATGGGTAGCGGTTTATCGGCACATGTGGCCTATGAAATAACCTAAATCATCTTTACGGGGATATCCTAATACTTCAAAGCACATCCGGGCCAAAGGGTAGATGACAAATTGTCGTATCCCAAATATGCGGTAACTCATTGGCATCGGGCCGTCAAGGTGATATCAATGAGGTCAAGATGTGATATGGCTCAAAGGGGCTCAACAAAAAGAAAGGTAGAGTGATCCTAAAAGATAGAGGTAACTAGGTCGGGGTACCACGAACCCGTCATACACAGCTACTAGGACCCTAAGTCTACCTAGTCCTGAAGGTAGTCGACCCAATACGTCGTGAAATCCTCGGTTAGCAATCTGTGAATTGCATCAACCACGGGAACCTCGGTAGCCCTAAGGTCAAAAGAAGGAAACTCTATTCTATGAATACAAGTTGGACCTTCAAGAGGTGGGACTTATACCTGCCGAAATAGCAAGGATGCCTTAAGAAAGAAAGAGAAGTGGATGCTCAACTATAAAGCTGGAAAATGCTCCAAACAAAAGGACTTATACCCCGTCTGGGTCGGGGAGCCTCCTAACATCCTAGGCGCACTAGACAACCACCTATATGAAGGCATGCTGGGCCAGTCAGGTTGGAAAAGTACGGGGATTCTTCCTCGGTACATGCAAATATGAATGCAGTTATCTAGAGCAGTCCTAAGTATTGTGGAGGCCCTGTTAATATATGCAAGAAAGTAAATGTTGCAATTTTTAAATCCTGAATATTTTAATCCTAAATTTTAATTATCTTGAATATTTTATTTAGGATTTTATAGAAGTTTTCAAATTTAAATTCTAAAGAGCCTATGTTATATTGTGAAATCCCAGATAAAACACAGAAATAAACGAAGAAAAAACATGCAAGTGCATATATGCAACATGATGCAAAAGATAAAACAAGCCAAGTTAAAATAATAAACAGGCTGGTGCCACTGGGTCGACAACATATCCCAGAAAGGAGAAAAAGGCGGTCGGGCTCCGCATATACATGCCCGGTCCTAATTCTATACATCAATATAAAATACAGAATTAAGATACGGGGCACGAGCATCTGCTTCTGGTCCCCTTCACGTGGTTCCTGTGCTAATGTCTCGGAACCCGTGCCTGTATATTATTTATGTTATAAGACTCTCCTAGACTCTAAAAAGTACATATAGAAAATAAAAAGACTCAATCCTGCATGAAAACAAGTGTCAGCGGGAAAACTCATATGCACATAACGTATCATGAGCCATGCCTTAAAGGTGGGGGAGCTAATAGCACCTGCAAGCAAAAGGGTCAGAGATCATTACTTGCTCCCCCCATAGCGATACCTGTGTGTATAAAAATAGGTATGGCTCCCCGCAGAAGAACGCCCTAATACACTACCACACATATGCAACATGCAATCACATCACAAGCATAATGCAAAAGAAAGATACCTGGCTATGACAACCAATCCAACAGAGAACAATAGCCAAGTATCAAAAAAACTATCTAGCACCTTAAGTCTTAGTCTAGCATACCATCTAACGAAATGTGTGTTAACCTAGTATCTAAGTGAGGGATAATTCTAAGTAAAGTATGATTTTGACGGGGTCTTCATACCGACCCCATTCTAAAGATCTGAAGGATCTAAAGGGTGTCACGAATAGCGGTGACACAAATTAGATCTATTAGATCTATAGCACAGTCATCCTCGTGTCAATCTCGATGACTTAACTCGCATTGCTCACTGGGATCAACCCAACAAGCAATGCTCGCTAAGGCATCGCGACCAACACGGGGTCACTCTCTTAACGAACTTGGCTCGCTATCCATGCAAACATGCAAATGCAATCAAATTAAAACATATAAATAGTGATAAAGAGTATGTCATAAAGGCAGTGACTCGAAGGAATAGACATGCCGTAGTGGCATGGGCCTAAGAAGAGAGTATACCGGTAACGTAGTGACCCAAGGATGGGCATGTCGTGGCGGCAGTGACCCGAAAAAAGGGTATACCGGTAAGGCAGTGACCCGGAGATGAGCATGCTGTGACGGCAGGGGCCCGAAAAGAGGGTATACCGGTAAAGCAGTGACCCGAGGATGGGCATGTTATAACGATAGGGGCCCGAAAAGAGGGTATACCGGTGAGACAGTGACCCGAAGGAATCCAACTAAAGTAGATGATATCAATCATGCAGAAAAACATATACATGCACATACACAACATGTAAAAGAGCAAATGTTCAGTTGATCATGATGGAAAATCCGATCAAACTAAAGTGTTGTGCCAATCGGGCCTGGGTAGCCTGTTGAAACACAAGTGATGTGACCGGTTCAGGATAAACGACCGAGCCACAAGTGGTGTCGATTAGTCCAGGGCGACCGATCGAGGCACAAGTGGTGCAAGTGTAAGTGCAAGTGCAAGTGAAAGACACAAGGTGCAGTGCAAGTGCAACGTGTAAATACAAGGTGCAAGGTGCAAGTGTAAATGCAAGGTGCAGAGTGCAAGTGTAAGTGCGATATATGACACACAATATGTAAAAATGCAAGACACTTATGCAAATAATGAGGTGTAGATGACCACATATGATAGTGAGTTACGCTCGCACTAAGGAACTCACCTAGGAAACCTAAGGTTTAGACCCTTGGATATGTGGCATCGCCGCCTCCAGCTTTGGTGTGGGAATGTGAGGAGTTTTCTCCCCGGATATTCTAAGGGAAAACTCTCCACGGCGTCGCAAAATGTGCTAGCTGCAAAGCTTCTCCCATTTTGTGAACTCTTCCAGAGTTTGCAAAGCGAGCCAGCTACGAAGCTTCTCTCTCTTGCCAAGTCCGACCCCCTAGCTTCTCCAGGTAAAGCTGGGAAAAACCAAAGCAAGGGGAGTGAGAGACTCCGACCCATCGGGACTTGTGCTAAGACTCATAACAAAAGGAAACACTCAACTCTATAGGGGATGTTTGGTTAGACACAGGAAGTCCTAACCTAAAGGCTAGCGCTATGAAATCAACGATCCATCACGCAGGCACGTCGTCGCGCCGACCCATGCCGACGCACATACCCCGTATGGGTGACCAAACCCACACGCCTAGATACTGCTAAAACCTAGGGCCAACTAAGAGTTAGAGAATTTCACCACCGTGACGGTTGTAGACGCGTTCTCTTTGCTTGAGTCAAGCTCGCCGACTTCAGATCCATGCTTCAGTGTGCCTCGTAAAACGCGCACAGGACAAAAACAGTGCCAATAAAGACAAGAGAGGAAGGGATCAGTGAGGTATGCAAATTACCCAAAAATAATAAATTTGACATATAAAATTATAACTAAAATATACCTTCGAGGGGCGCTCGACGACGATGAAAGAGAGGAAGCTTTCCTCGCAAAGGAAAAGACGCTTGCACCTCCTCGAACAGAGAATTTGCTCGCTGCCCGGCGACGTCGAAGTGTTCCGACAAATTATCCGGTCGTCAGGAAGGAAGGACAGCGAGGTGGAGGACTTAGCTCACCGACGTTGCACGCCGAGAGCGAAGGAAGCTCGGAAGAGAGCCTGAAATATGTCGTTCTCCTTGCTGATTTTCTCCAGTGAAAATATGACGGCGGTGAATCACAAGGCCAGCGAGGAGGAAGAGATCCGGCGAATGAGAAAGAGGAAGCCCACGGTGGCCAGCCAAAAGAGGAATAAATCAGTGAGGGAGGAACCCCGGCGGAGGGCGCCACTGTTCTGACAATCTGGAAGCACATACGACCGGCGAGGAGGAATGACCATGGGAGAGGGAGATTCAACTGCCTTTTTGTGAAATCCGGCGAGAGCAAGCTTTTCGGCCGCTGAGGAGGGCTGGAGCGGCAGCCCCGGCGGTGGAGGCGGGATCTGACGGCGGCTAGACGCCTTGGCCAGCGAGCAAGGGATGAAGGGAGCCGGTCCATTGTGCAGTTTCGCGAAGAGGTGCCTCGCGTCCGTCTGTGTCACAGTCCCGAGGAGAGAGGAGAAGGCAGCGTCTCTTCTTTATTTTTTTTATTTTTTTGGGAGAGAGAGAATAAAGGAGAAAGGGAGGAGAGAGGAGAGAGGAGAGAGGGAAGAGAGTTATGGTGTTTTTTTTTTAAAAGGAAAAACTTTTCTTATTTTAATAATAATAATAATAATAATAATATTATTATTATTTTTATTATTATCTCTCCACATCTTTTTGCCGAACACGTCATCGTAGTGAAATGAACCTCTCCCATAGGTAAATTCGACGTTCCAGACGCGACCGCGCTGTCCGTTTCGTCATCTGGGCTCGTTCAAACCACTTATTTTAGCAATCGGGATGAAAATAAAAATTCATGCATTTTTAGCCTGCACGCAACATTGTGGTGCAACGAGCATCTTTTCCAAGTGGAATCGACGTTCCGGGCTCACTCGCGTAGTCTGTTTCGTCGATCGGGGGCCAATTTTACAACTTCGCTGACAAACAAGCCAATTTTAGCCAATTTCGTGCGCGACGCGATAACTAATTTTCGTTGATCGCAGGAGGACAACTTACACCTATGACATCCAAAAATTGATGCCAACAATTAACCCAGGAAGATCAGAAAAGTCATGCAGAATGCCATGGGGCTTGCGGAAACTTCAACTTCATGTATTATAGGTTTTTTTTGACCTAAACATAGACATAAGGAGCACCTTGTTCCCGATGAGAACAATCACATAGTAAACCATTTAGGAAAAGCACGGTCGCCATGATCTCCGAATCAAAGATGCACGAGCCTCACCTATCTTGAATAAACTAACAAATTTTTCCCCCATGTTTTCTGTTTTCCTTTACCGCCAAGTATTATGTTTTGTTAGAACCTTGGGATTTAAAAATCTTCTTTAATCAACAAGTTAGGTTGATTAAACAGTACTCTTGAACCACATTACTATTTGACACTGAACTTGCGTATACGACCAACTTACGTCCCGGAAAGTTTTGGCACATCAAGGGCTTCATGTATATCCGAAAAACAGGCTACCTCGTCAAGCCAAGAGAGTTGCCATCGCCAAAGATGTCATCGTCGAAGCTGTCGCAAGCACCAACGAGTGTCACCTCCATCCAGTCGGCCAACCATACCGGTCGGCCAACCCTACTTGCCAGCCACCTTAGTTGGCCATCACTTGCTGGTCAACCATCCGGGCTGATTATGGAGTTTACAAGTGACCAACCACTTGGGTTGATCACTCACTGCCGAATATTCTGGCTGACAACCACTTATCAGCCAGCCAGCCATTCGGGCTAACCATAGAGTTTTTAGCAGACCGACAACTTGGGCCGGTCACTCACTGCTGGCCATGCTGGTCAGCAACCACTTGCCGCCCGACCACTTAGGCCGACCAAATGGAGATCAACCGACAGGGGACTTGGGCCGATCATGAACTTCACAGCCGACAGACCACTTGGGCATGCCATCCCCTGCCGGCCAACCACCTGACGCAGACAGCGTACAGGTAAGACTCTAGAAGGACCAGCTCGAACAGAAAAAAGATCAAAATACCCCTCATTGCTCCTCCTTAAGCAGGGGCATAAATGTAATATCACTTTCCCCTGTTTCTCTGTCTATAGATAGAGGACCCTTGCATGTAAAAAAAGGTCCTTTAAGCTCTTTCTATCTCTCTCTCTTGCTCCCCTTCCCCTTCACTTGTAACCGAACTTGTGTGGAATAATAGGGGCCGTTGAGCTCGGGGACCACCCCTCTTTGCCCTCCCCCGACGGGGCAATCCTCACTCTATTTCTCTCACTCTCTTTCTCTTTCCCCTGGAATCAAGCTCTATTCCTTGGGCACGGTCCAAATCTTACATAGAAATACGAGCAACAAACATTTTTGTTAACTGAAAACCTTCCAAATATTTGCATATCTAAAATTCAAATTGTCGTCTCCATCTATTGATATTTTTTAAAGAAAGTTAAGCATCTAAATGTAATTTTTTTATAAGCGAGAATCCATGGGAGACCGAGTAATAAATTTCGGAATATTTCTATGCTAATAAATAGAGTAAATTGTGTTTATAAATTTCCCAAACGACACTAAACAGCAATTAGTCGTGGCAGCATAAAATTCGAGGGGGTGAGGAGGAGAGCCGCAAATGATTTATAAAAAGAGAAGGACGCACACGAGGCCTCACAGTTCACCGAATCCAAGGCATAAACAGCTAAAATTAACAACTTCAATCGGAGGAAGGGTCAACCATCCTTGGGATTCATTCCAGACGAAGATCGCAGCTGATTCTTTCTAGAGTTGAATCGCGTTCGCATTCCCCATTCTACGCTGAGAGCCGGCGCAGGCGAGCCATGGTCGACCACGCCGTCAGATCTGAGATCTCGTTCCCTGGAAGGTTCGCGATTAGTGCGATCGCCGCCTGTTTCGCAGAGGTTGGTAGTTCAACCATTTTGGCGATCCTTCACTCAGTTACCTGAATCATCCCGGTTGCCATTATTCTGTTCTGATAAATTAAAGATACACCAAAGCTTAACCTACCACATGGCATGGCTAATGAAGCTCGTGCATACTGTAATTGACTAGCGTTCATGGAAGATCTTATTGGTTTTGTTCTCTCTATTTTGATAATATGGATGGCCGTTGTTGTTGTAATTTTGCCCATTTAAACTAGCATTGCCTTTTTAGTCCTCTTACTAAAATATAAGCATTCATTTCAAAACTATAAACAATCGTCTCCTATTTTAGGGACGCTGATGCGCGTGCCATTGAAATCAACTGATCCAAATTTATTGGTTGTAGAATGTGCTACAAACTTTATATTCAGGTATTTTAGTTGCAATTTTCAGTTAGTCTTCATTACAAACTTGTTACTCAACTTAAATTAAGGGTTTATTTTCTCGAGGTTCAGAAAATTGAACCAGACATTGAACGGGTGGAGGAGGAGGCTCAAGATTTCACGATTGAACCGGGGGTTGAACCAGATGATGTAATAAATATAAAAAATATTAAACATAACTATATTGACATAAAAATTAGATGAAATTCAATATAGAAGGTCAACAAGAGGGAAACATAACAAAAAAAAAAAAAAAAAAAAAAAAAAGCAAGAAAATGAAATATAATAGATTAATAGTCATTCATATTTTTTAAAAGGTAAACAAGAAAATGAAACTAGAAATGATTAGAGCAATATAAATTCTTCATAATATCAAAAAATTCAAGTCATTTTTCATGATTTCTAATAAGAATGCCGCATAAGATTAAAAATTACACTTTAACTAGTTGATCGGTGCGACCATCAATTCCAGTTGGTTCTTTCTGTTCAATGCAGAGCCATTTTTCAGTCCAACTAGAACAAGACCATCGGCTGGTTCACGGTCGAATAGGTCGGTTCAGTCCGGTTTTCAAAATGCTGATTTTTCTACAAGCTTGATATGGGCGCCTAGGCACCCAAAACACTTGCACTAGGACTCAAGCAAGTAGAAATTAAGCACCGGACCGCCAACGCTCAGGCGATAAAAACCAACTCTTAGGCTCTAGGAACTAGCGCCTAAGTACCACATACTAGCACATAAGCGTCACTTCACATGTTTTAATGGTTTGAGCAGTTCACAAGCATCGATTTATGATGGAAAGCATAAAAACCTCTGCCAAATGCAAAACGAGCAATTCAGGAGGATTCTAGAGAAGAAGAGAGTAGAGGGGCTTCAAACAGACAACATGTAGAATGAGAATACTCGGGGGGAACAGTCAGAGCATTTCAAAGGAGGAATCCAGAGAAGTGTTGTGAGTGTGAGTGAGTGTTCTCATGAGGGAGAACAAGTGCAAGCCTAAGTGTGATTGTGTATTCATTTTTGCACTCATAACTGTGTAAAAACTCAAGGATTTTGCTGTAATTTCATGGGAATCAGTGGAGAACATTGGTGGGATCATTCTAACTTCGTTAAACTTTGATTTTTCAATGATTTTTATTTGCTTCATCTTTAATGAATAAGACTTAAACAGTTCTCTCTCTTGAATTGAATTTTATGCAAGTTGGTGAAATCTTTGTTATATGATTGTGTATAATTTGATTGTAAGTTGATAGTTTAACATTTTGAATTTAATTTACTCATAAACTGATCACTAAAGAAGCTAAAATGGGTAGTGATTTAGTACTACGAGAGTAGACTAGTGAAACAATTAAGTTAAGTTATAGTGCTCTATGATAGTAGGAATATTGTTATTAGGGCAGTGTAATCGTGAAATAAAATTTATAAATACTGGAGTTTTTGTATTGTTAAGTGACTAACTGTAATATGACCCCAATTTTCTTATGACCACCGGGAGGGATTAAGAAAAGTTGTTGATCCTAATTGTCAACTTTATTAATCACTTAAATTGATCTGGTTTGCATAGGATCAATTCAAGGATACTTTCTTTTACTTGTTCTAACTCAAAACTATATCTAGGTTTTACTTTTTGCAAAATGATTAGGATTAGAAACTTTAAAATCATCAAATTGCAAATCTTCATGCTAGACTGAAAACCAGTAGACTAAAGCTTTTATAGACTATGGTAGTTCATTCATTAATTATGGAATCGATACATGTATTAAATTTCGTATACTACTTAGTCAACATATATATTTGTGTGTATTGCTGGTGCTTCATAGCATTTCGGCCGTATCATTAACTGATGAAGAGTATTAGAACCGATGGCATTTGATGTAGACAGGTCGAGTAGCATTGGATATCAATTGATGATTTATGTTCGATAATGATGGATGTCATATTAGAATGATGGATGTTGGGCAGTGGAAAGTGTTAAACAATGGTAGGCATTGGGCAATAGTAGGTGATGGTGATGATGGGTGTTAGACATTGGCAAATATTCCTTATCGTGATGCTAAATATTTCAAACTACAATTATCTGATCAGTGAATATAAAGAAAAAAATTTGATATTTTATCAGCATTATGAATTTTGAACGATGGAGAAAATTAGGTAGTAATGGGCGTTGGTTGACGATGGGCAATGAGTATTAGAGATTGCTAGTCATTGAAGTACATGCATTGATCAACGACATGTCTTGGCAATTAATGCTGAAATAAACTTGAAAGATGATAGATATTTGGTGATTAGGGGTGTTATGTTAAAGGATGGTCGGCATAGTTCAGCTGTAAATAAGGAGAAATGAGGGAGGGAAAATCATCATATAAATGAAGTCGACTGGGAGTGCACCACTTCTGAAAAGAAGGGACATTGAGTGGCCTAGAGTTAACAAATAAGGTTATATGATGAAACCACAATTATGATAAACTGGTTTGGTTCTTAAACGTGCATTAATCCAAACATTTTTATGTTTTGTTGGAATCATTGTGGCAAGGCAATCATTGTGTGTAAATATGCAAAAGTCAATGCTCCCTTAAATAAGCATTAACAATTATTGGATCATCTTTTGAGTGCTTTGAGGTTCAATATTTAACTTCAAAAATCATTCTTAATTGATGGGGCTTGAATGATGACACTCATTCATATTTCAAATTATTATTCATTATTTGGCTAGCACTCATGAAAAATTTTGTGAGCTTTGTTATAATTTAATTTGAAAATATAAATTTTTGTAGTTTGACAATAATTTTTTTTTTCATTCATCATCAATAATTTTATGTGGTACTTTTTCATAGTTAAATTAACATTGTTACTCTAATTTTCTTCTAAATTCTAAGCATTCATTTCAAAGAAACAAACAATCATCACCTATTGTAGGGACAATGTGTAAGAATTTGATATGCTCCTGAAATCTAATTCATATAGTAGTTTAATCATTGTAGAATGTGGTACAATTGAGCTGTAAATTTGATCTCTTTTGAGTTCAAATATTCACATCTTTTAGTTGCAAGTTTTTAAGCCTTTATTATAAAATAGATACCGTAGCTAAGTATCATATAAGGCTGATTAGATTATATTTGTTTGAAATATAGTATTTGTTTCAAAAATTAAATTTTTTTTAAAAAATATATGTTATGGTTGTGCCTTTATGCTTACTAGTGTGCATTATCATGCCAATGTTTAACATACCAAAATGGAATTTCATTGAAACAGAGGACGAATAGTCATGAGTGTTATCAACCGCAGTGAAATGGATTCCAAGAAAAAGCAATGCCTTAGTGATCGGAAACATCATAGGCGTATCCTATTTCAAGAGTATGACATTAAAATTTCTACATAATATGCAATTTTAGCTATAATATTTTTTTTATAGCATGAATGGAGCTGTTTGTAATTAATCATATAGAGTAAAAGCTAGGTTGTTAGCATAGAGAAATGCCTCATGAAATTGTGAGATAAGAAATGTCATGAAAAATAAAAAGTATTTGGAGATTGTGAGGTAAGCAATGCCATGAAGAAAAAACAGTATTTATAAAATTGAAATTAGACATTTATATGTTATGTGCCTAAAGTATCGGGTAACACAATTTATTGATAGGCAAGTTGAGTGCGACAAGAATTAGAAATTTAAGTTTTATATCTGATAAAAATATATGATACAACTATCAAATATATGGTGGAAATGATTACATTTGAGATGTTGTGGTTAGCATGTATTAGAAATAAGGTTGTAATAAATAGACTTAGATGCTTGGGATATTTTTACAATTGATGTCAATAGATGCATAATCAAGAGAAGCAAGAGATCAAAGCAGATAGCATGGCTAAAAATTGTGTAATTGATCGTTCAAAATAAAGTTTAGCACCTTAGAAAGAACTTAAGGAGACTTTATAAAATCTATCCAAAATAGTTCGGATAAGACTTTAAATCTATCCAAAATAGTTTGGATAAGACTACTAATGGTGATGTTAAGCAAAATTGATGTACTAGCATATTCAATTTTAATTCACTCTAACTAACCAATGTAATAGCCCCTACTGAAAACCTTATCTACTGAAAATGCAGCTTTGTACCATTCCTTTGGACACAACAAAAGTCAGGCTTCAGCTCCAAAGGAAAGCGATTACAGTAGATGCAATTGCTGCACCTCAATACAGGGGAATGCTTGGAACTGTTGCCACAATTGCTAGGGAAGAAGGCTTGGCGGCACTTTGGAAAGGCATCATTCCTGGTCTTCATCGTCAATTTCTGTATGGAGGGTTACGGATTGGGTTGTATGAGCCGGTAAGTTGTGATTGCTTCACCTGAGAAACAGAACTCAATAGTTTGCATGCCATCCTTTTGGTGTTCTATTTCATGTCATAATTCAGAAATTTGCATCTTTACTCATCGACCTCTCTATTTTCTTTTGCAGGTCAAATCCTTTTATGTTGGAGATTATTATGTTGGGGATATTTCTCTATCCAAGAAAATACTTGCTGGCCTTACAACAGGTTATTGTACGAAAGAAGAGTAGTTGAAGACTTACATTCTTTTATCTATATGCAAGTTTAATCAATTGTGTTATAGAGAGAAATGATATTCTCTCGAATGATATTTATTTTCATGCAAAATGCTATATTGCAACTTCAACTAGGCGCCATAGCAATTGCGGTAGCAAATCCCACTGACCTTGTGAAAGTTCGGCTTCAAGCTGAGGGAAAGCTTCCAGTTGGAGTATCAAGATGTTATTCAGGAGCATTGAATGCCTATTACACAATAATCAGGCAGGTTGTGCTTTAGAAAGGCTTAATTACACTCATGGTCATGGCACTTAACTGTTCTACGTACTAAAGTCAATCTTCCTTTAAACATAGGAAGGACTGGGGGCTCTTTGGACTGGGCTTGGTCCAAACATTGTAAGAAATGCAATCATAAATGCTGCAGAGTTGGCTAGCTATGATCATGTAAAGCAGGCATGTATTTCTACACCACTCCGATTATTATAGTTGCAACTCATTATGATTTGCCATTATGTAGTGAATTACTTCTCTTGATACAACTATTTTTTTTCTGCAGACTATATTGAAAATTCCCGGATTTTCAGATAATGTGTTTACACATCTTTTAGCTGGGTTGGGGGCTGGCCTTTTTGGAGTCTGTATTGGTTCTCCTGTTGATGTTGTAAGTATTTCTTCGCCTTCAATTACACTTCTCATACAAATGTCAGCCTTTTGCTTTGTTTAAATTTCTTGCTTATATAAACTGCACAAATACCCCAGTAATATCTCCAATAGCATGATAAAATAGGAAATACTTGGTAATATTTTGACACATCAGGTGAAATCAAGAATGATGGGTGATTCAACGTACAAAAGCACACTAGATTGCTTCATTAGAACATTGAAAACTGAGGTATGCTTATTCTTTGTCTTCAACTTTCCAGCAACATTGAGCGTCACCTTGTTCTTAATCTAATTGGTTACCAATTTGTTTTGGCTCCGTGGGATAACTGTCATTTTCATGCTTGTTCTAAATATTATTTGCACTGAAGCTCATCCAAACCGTGATTGTGAATGTGTTTGTTGCTGTTTTTTTATTTACCTCCAATTACCATTCTACTAAAGCAGTCTAGGCTTATTTGAATCTAAGTAGTTTATGACTGGCAGCCTTGTAGAAGATTCCTGCTAAATATGTAGACTTATGGATGCATTCTACGAGTTGACTCAATTGAACGTGACAACAGTTAAAGTAGGATGTAGTTTTAGGAAGAAACGACTTGGCACATCCTATTTACTTGAAAAGAGTTGTGATTCAGATGAGTCTAGAAGGACTAAACAGCTTTGGAAGGCTCCTCCCTATCACTAGAGCTGCACATGAAGGGAAGACGAAATTTCACATGTGCAAATGGAGAAAATTCACAATAAATTTAATTTTAATTTCATAAATAATAATAATGAAGTAAAAAAAAGAGTAAAATTAAAATAAAGATAAAAGTAAATATATATTTAGATAAAATAAATAAAAACATAAGGATAACTAATAAATGAATAATAATAAGAATAATATTAAAATTGAAAAGTACTATTACTTAAAAAAAGGAGAGAAAAAAAGGCAAAGATTATTGAACTCATTTTATAAATATAACATATCGAGGAACCATGAAATCGGGAGCACAGTGGCATCCCTAGCACATCCACATGTCTTATACCTGGAAATCATGAATCCATATCCACCATTTGTTTTGCATCTTATATCAAATGACTAAGATAAATTGTTGTATATACTCTATCCATTTCATGGATCAACTTACTAAAGCTTTAGTTGCATCTGGAGGTATTGAAGTGGTTCGTGATCCATTTAATCTGCAATTTTTTCTTTAATTATATAAGGTTTCTTGGTGAAGTGCAGAAAGTTCATTGTCATATGTTATATGTTTCTCTTAGCATCCTGCAATTGAGTAGTGCTATAGGTTTACCTTGTTGCTTCATAACAGCATTGAGTTGCACCATCCATATGGTTAAATCTGATTCAAAATTGAGATCAAATTTAATGACTTTGTTACGTTCTAGAGTCAGGGTTGGATATGCTTGAAATTAAATTATTAACAACCTCATGCAAATGGTAACTGGTCAAGCAAGGAAGATCATAGCACATCATATAGCTTGGAGAAGCATCTACAATATAAAAGTTTTGATCATGGCATTTCTAAAGCTAAACCTGTAAAATAATCAAATTAGCTTAAGAGGGCATGACCAAGAGAAACTTTGTAGCCCACAAGCTTTTATTATTTCTGCAGTTGCTATGGTATGCTGAGGAGGAGATTTCTATGCTATATACAGTTTAAAAAGCCTCTCCCGCCTCTCCTGTGTTTCGCGAACCGCCATCCCGCCTTCCGAGATTCGCGAAACATTGCAGCGCTCGCCTCTTTTCATTCGCGAACAACAGCCTCTCGCTTCGCAATAAAAGGACCCCGCACCCTCTCTTTTACGTACTGTAGCAGCCGGCTAGAGAGAGAAAAGGATAAGATCGAAAGAGGAGGAGAAGAAGTCTCCGCTCCCCTTGTGTTATCTTCAGCGTGAAGCATGAGCGCTTTTTCTGTCCGGACTCCCGACGTAGCTCTACGTGTGACGTATGTTATTCTTAAGTTATTTTCAGGTTATTTCTGGGTTATTTTTCATAATACCGAAATAACCCAGAAATAACCCGCGGTCTTTATTTTTGAGATATTTCTGGGTTATTTCGGTATTATTAAAAATAACACAGAAATAACATAAAAATAACTTAGAAATAACTTGGTCCGCACGTAGAGCTACGTCAGGAGTCCGCACAGAAAAATTTTTGGTGAAACATACGGGAAGAAGTAAATACATCTACTTTGTAATTTATTGAAGTTGGGAAAAGTGTTTCGTGTAAATCGAAGCGTTGTTATACAAAATCCTTAAGTAATAAAATTATTTGCAACTCCATAGACGTAGTCAATTTGCCTAAATCTGTATTATTTTATGGTGTGAATTTTCTCTATCTATTTTTTCGCTTCGTCATCGATCTATCTATTTTATATATATACCACAGCAACTGATATCATAGTCAGTTCGTATCTAAGGAAAAATGATACTGCATATGAAGTGAAAGTTTCAGAGATCGAGAAATTTGATTGCATAGATTTTGGTTACTGGAGAATGAGATAGAAAACCACCTCTATGGGAATAGACTTCATTTTCCGTTATTAACTAAAATACCGAAAATGATAGATGAGACTAAATGAAATTTGTTGGATCGACAGATTCTTGGAGGTTATTTGATTGACCCTATCGAGATCTGTTGCACATAACGTTGTCAAAGAAAAGACTACTGCAGATCTCATGACAACCCTGTTAGGTATGTATGAAAAGCCGTCAGCGAATAACAAGGTATATCTGATGAAGAAATTATTAAATTTGAAGATGATGGAAAGTACATTTGTTGTATAACACCTGAATGATTTTAATACTATCATAAATCAATTATCGATGATGAGATACGTGCACTGATTTTGTTGGTTTCATTGTCAAATAATTGTGAAGCCATGAGGATGATTGTTAGTACTCCTGTAGGTAAATCTAAACTGAAATATGATGATATTCGTGATTTGATTTTGGCTGAAGAGGTGCGCATGAAAGATTCTGGCGAGACCTTAAGTTCGAGTTCAACATTAAATGTTGATTCTAGAGGGAGATCACATGATAGGAACTCAAACAGAGGAATATAAAATTCAAAACTCAAAGACATTAGCAAGTCAATGTCTGGTAAACAAGTAACTTGCTGGAATTGTGGCAAAACTGGCCACTTAAAGAAGAACTGTTGAAATCCCAAGAAGACAGAGAATGATAGTGCAAATGTGACAACTGAAGAAGCATATGATGCACTACTGCTGATAGTTCATAGTTCTGTTTATGACTTGATACTGAATTCAGAGGCTTCTTTCCATACAACTTTCCACCGGAAATTGATGCGGAATTATGTTGCAGATGACTTTAGAAAAATATATCTGACAGATGGAAAATCTTTAAATGTGATAGGAATTATAGATATTGACATTGCACTTCCAAACAAGAACAAATGTATTCTGCAAAAGGTCAAACACATTTTTGAACTGAAGAACCTCATTTCTGTTGGACAGTTTGATGAGTGTGGACATTCAGTGGTATTCTCAGATAGCACCTGGAAGGTTACTAAAGGAGCACTGGTACTGGCTCGGGATAAAAAACAGGTACGCTGTATATATGACTAATGATTTAATTGACAGTGTTGATGCTACTGTTATAGAAAACACAGCAGAGTTGTGGCATTGCAGACTTGACCACATGAGTCGGAGGGATATGAAGAAACTTCAGTCCAGAGGTAAACTACCAAAACTGAAGTCAGTTGATTTCAGTATGTGTGAGAGTTGCATTATGGAAAAATAAAGAAATGTCAGTTTCTTGAAAAGTGACGGGACACCAAAGACAGAAAAACTGGATCTTGTACACGCAGATGTGTGAGGACCTTCTCCAGTGACATCTATTGAAGACTCTCGTTACTACGTCACATTCATTGATGATCATAGCAAAAAGGTGTGAGTTTATTTCCTGAAGCATAAATCTGATGTATTTAATGTGTTCAAGGCTTGGAAGGTCGTGGTCGAGACAGAGACAAACTTAAAGTTGAAATGTCTGAGGTCTAATAATGGTGGTGAGTACATTGATGGTGGGTTCAACAAGTATTGTGTAGCTCAAAACATCAGAATAGAGAAGACCATTCCAGGGACACTATAACAAAATGATGTTGCAGAGCGCATGAACATGACTATTAGTGAGCGGGCTAGAAGCATGAGATTGCACGTCAGACTGCTGTTGACCTCATTTTTGGATGAGGTCTCTTTTTTGTCTCTCCTTAGAGCCTAGGGTCTAGCTTTAGGCTTCCCCTGTTCGACTCTCTTAGAAAACTAGTACGGAACCCACACAATTTAGAAAATTCGAGCCACCTCGTCACTCCTTCAAGTTTCGCATTGGCGGTCTCAAATCCTCGACGTTCTGTTGAGTTGATTAGGATCGACATATGAAACTCGAGTCGAGTTCCTACATTAATAGGAGCAGCCCCTAGGGAACCCCTTTGTGACCCAAATGCTCGATAACGCCGCATTTTGCGTACTCGCCGCGTCACACATAATTTTGGTTTAAATTGACTCGCCCATCGACAAACTCATTCAGACGGCCCCGGATGACGAAACGGACCACGCCGACGCGTCCGGAACGTCGACCTTTTTTTTTTTAGCGGTGTGCGGGCCCGGGCTCAACTCAGGTTCGACTCGAGTTTGATTCAGGCTGGACTCGGGCTGAACACGGGCTAGGCATCAGCTCACCTGAATTTGAAATTCAAATTTCAAAATTCAAATGTATTATTTAATTTTTGTCTTAATTAAAATTAATTCAAGTGTTAAGACCTTCCATTTAATCCTCCCTGTATTTGGAAACTATGTAATTCCCCGCTAATTGATTTGAGTAACGACTTCTGACCCCGCTCGAATTCTAAAAGGAAGGTGTGCCTTATTCCTCCGCAGTGGACCTCCTCTGCCTCTCCCGAGCTCTTGTCTCCCGTTCGCTTCCGCTCAACTTTCCCATTCCTGTCGTGCTTTCGCTGCAAGAAGGACGCTCGCCCGCTCGCCTCCTCCCCGCACCGAAGCCGCAAACCGCTTGCTCTCTCCCGCCTCCCGCACCGAAGCCGCTCGATCCCGTCTCCCGCACCGAAGCCATCTCCACTCGATCCCGCCTCCCGCTCGATGCCTTCGCTTGCCAACCTTCTCCCGCTCCCGCTGCCCCTCTTCCGTGCTCGTTTCCTCACTCAACCGAACAACCCTGCTTCTGTTTGCTTCTCTCCCTCACGACAAATCTCGCGCCCTGCTCGCTTCTTCTCCCTACGACGGAGACTTTCGCACGATTCCCGCTTCTTCGCGCATAAGAAGCCCCGTTCAACCTCCTTTCGCAGTCGAGCATTTGATCTTGCTCATCCTCCCGCACCGAAGCTCGCCTGCTCGCCTCTTCCCTGCATCGAAGAAGCCTGCTCTCAGCTCGATCCCGCCTTCCACGCCGAATCGCCTGCTCGCCTCTTCCTAGCTCGAGAGAAAACCTTGTTCCTCTCTGCGAACTCCGCAACCCTGCATCTCTTCCTTCGGCTGAACGACAACTCTCTTCCAGCCCGTAGCTCCTCGGCGGCAACTCTTCTGCTCAACTCTTTCTCGCCAGTTCATGAAGCATTTTTTTGACTCCGATCTATGTCGTATTTTTCTAACTCGTTTACCTTATCCGTTCGATTCTATCAGTTTTCTCTTCTCTTGCAAAGCTTTTATGGCTTACTCCATGAATTGAAGTGCCTAAATTTAAGAGATTTGCTTATTTCTTTTACATTGGTCTTTTTCTTTACTATGAGATATAAGAATTGATTTACTTAAGCCAAGATCATGAATCCCTCTACACTTGCCCATATGCAGATTTTACGGTCTCTTTTAGCTCATCATTTTGCTTGACTTCATATGCTGAAAATTATAGATTATATTTCATGAAGGTTTACACATATTATACATCATTGCATATTTACGTATATAACACCTAAATCTTTGGTTTTAGAATGGAAACACTTTTTTTTTATGAGAAGGATGTCTTCACATGCTTAAAGATTTATACACTGATTTTGGGCGTCTTGTGAGCTTGTTTGGTGGCTTGGTTTTGTTCCCGGTTGCTGTCCTGTATTTGGAACTGTTGTAGGTGAATGGAAAAGTGCTATCTCGCGTTTAGAAGTACTGTAGAAAGCAGTTTGGGCCTTGAAAAGTGCTGTCCGGCGTTTGGAGATCCTGCAGGAAGCTATAGGAGAGCTAGGAGGCCATATAGTTGCTGTTTGGAATGTTTGGAGGCCATATAGTTGCTGTTTGGAATGTATGGAGGCCGTAGGAGTGTTGTTGGAGCCTTAGGATTGTTGTTGGAAGCTTAGAAGAGCCTTAGGAGTAGGGCTGTCAAAAAAGCTCGTTGTTCGCGAACAAATTGTGTTCGGTTCGTCATCGAGTTTGTGTTCGATTTGTTCGATAAGTAGACGAGATGCACATGAACAAATTTTTTTTGTTCGGTTAGTTAAATGAACCAAACACGAACAGTGATGCGTTCGTTCGTGTTCAAATCGTTATTGCTCGAAATATAAAATAATTTAAAATAATTATATATAAAAAATTTATGATATT
>NEWO01000098.1:3073265-3114652 GCA_003013225.1 Phalaenopsis aphrodite
TGCTGCGAGGTGCTGAAGTTAATAATTTGGAGTGTCATAGGTGCTGTAGGAGTGCTGCGAGGTGCTGAATTTGATAGTTTCTGTGCCATAAGTGCTGTAGGAGTGCTGTGAGGCGCTGAAATTGATAGTTTCTGCGTCATAAGTGCTGTAGGAATGCTGCGAGGTGTTGAATTCAATGATTAGGAGCGCTGTTGGAGCCTTAGGAGCGCTGTTGGAGCCTTGGGAGTGCTGCTTGGGCTTTGAATTTGTCGTTTGGAAGCTGTTTGAGATATAAGATTGCTGCCCATCGCTAATCAAGGGCTTTTAGGAGTGTTTGAAAGTTGTAGAAGGTCGTAGGATCGTCGCACAAGCCCGCTAGTTGCTGGCCCGAGCTGTAAGTTGCTGGACCGTTGTCCAATGCTTCAATTCGCTGTCCACCACTGTTTGGGTTTGTAGGAAACCATCTAGGTGTTACCCACTGCTGTTTGGAGTTCATAGGAAGGTTGTAGAGTGCTGCCCAATGCTCCTAATCACTGTCAGATGTCGTAGGAAGCCACCTAGTCGCTGTCCACCACCGATTTGGGTTCGTAGGAAACCACATAGGTGTTGCCCATTGCTGTTTGGATTCATAGGAATTCATACAGACGTCATTCGAAACTCCTAGCTGCTGTCCGGAGTCGTAGGATCACCGTACACATTCGCTAGTTGCTTACCGGAGTCGTAGGGGATCACCATACTATCTCGCTAGTTACAGTAAGGAGTTGTAGGAGGCCTTAGGATCACCACTTTTGGGAATTCCTAACTGTTACTACAACTTGTTCTACTGTTTATTTCTTTTCTTTTCTTTGCAATTTATTTAAAATCCCTGCAAATTATATTGTGCTTTGTGAGTTAAAACATGCAACAGGAATAACAGCAGCAGATACGTCACGCACACAGGTACATTTTATTTGTTGATTGTTTCTTTATTTTATTGCAATTATTCTTGCTCTAACACATTATGCAGGTACTGAATACAACTTCACTTTCAAAACAAAACCTTTTTTTTAAATTAAACAAAATTTTCAAAAAAAAAAAAAACATAATATGTTCTTTCGAACTTACGGGAGTCCCTCGGAGGAGGTAACCCACGGTTGCTAACGAGATCTCCCAGATTTAAATGAGTTTCACAACTCGTTTAAACTAAATAAGTTCAAAAGAAAATAGTGATGCCGGAAGGAGGGAACTGTGTGATCCTAACCGGTGTAGCTCTAATCAACTTGAACCCCCCTATTGACAACCAAACTGAGGCATTGAAACACACCTGATAAAACTTTTTGAACTTTAGACTTTAGGATTGTTACTGCGACGAGGAGCTCGGAGCAACTTCGTGGGCAGCACGGCAAGGAGTTTGGAGCGAACTACAGGTGGAGGTGGTCGCAATTCTACAACAGCAAAATGAGTCTACACCAACTGAACTTTTCTAGTTTAAACAACCCATAAGATTTCGAGGTAGCTCGTCTAGCGCGACATAATTCCTCTCCTTTAGGCTCCTGCACAGTTATGTTGTGCAGCGTAAGTCCTAACTCGCCTTAGGTTCCGAGGTTGTCATCTAGAATGACGTAAAACCTCTTATATTTGTGGGTTATTTGCATAACCAGTTATTATGCAGGTATAAGTCCCAACTAATAAAATTGACAGGATTTAACATTCAAATAAAATCCTCTCTAAAACACAGCCACACAGTAGGATAGTTTGGGAGGTCATTGAGGATTCCCCTCTGGATCTGTGACATCCCCTACCTTTTACTCCCTTTGGACTCCTGAAAGGATTGTTCTTACTTGAGCCATTCCCACTTGTTTTTCCACGTCCTACCTTGAAAACCTAAACTTTGAATTCTTGAAGACTAGAACCACTGATCATTATCGAGAGTTTTCTCAAGTGATTCCCGTCACTTGAGATGTAATTAACTATAGGGGCTTGCCTCTATAGGGAACTTGGAACCCAGGTAAAATAAACCCTATTTAATCTTTGCATTAAATAGGGGAATTTGTCGGTCATATATAAAAGGTTCGCAGACCAAATGGATGTCACAAATCTCTTAGTTTGCAGGATTGAGCCTATTATTGGGGTCTACACTTTTCCCTTGGAATGTGTAGTATTCAGGGTGTCAGACACGATTATGCAAACTATTGGAATAATGAGATTCATTCGGTCTCATTTTTTCAAAATTAAAACATAATACTTTTAAAACTCAAATTATATATCTATTATATTAAATTAAATTTCAAAAATTATTTTCATATACCATATTTTCAAAATTTATGGAAAAAGTTGACCGACAACTGCCACCTACTTTTGGGGCAGAAGCGGTCAACACTCGAGTTTACTTGATCAACATGGGGTCATCTGTTCCATTAAACTGTGAATTACCTGAGGAGGTCTGAAGTGAGAAATATGTCAAATTTTCTCACCTTAAAACCTTTGAATGTCTTTCTTATGTTCTAATTAATCCTGATGCTCGTAGTAAGTTTGAGGCTAAGTCAAAGAAGTGTTATTTCATTGGCTATGAAGATGAGACATTTGGATATCGTTTTTGAGATGATCAGGATCGAAAAATCATAAGGAGCAGGAACGTGATTTTCAATGAGAAGATTATGTACAAGAACAAAGCCAATACAATTTCTGAAACAACACTGCAGAAATTTGAAGTGGTAAAGTTTGATGATTTACCGGAGGTCACGGTGCAAGACAGAGATGCAGGTGACGACGAGTGTGGGTCTGAGACATTCATTCATATTGTTCCGCAGTCAGTTTCAGAGCAGTTCACCGCTAAAGTTGCATTTTGCAGGTTAAAAAGGACTCGACCCTCCACAGCATTATTCTCCAACTTTAAAATACATTCTGCTGACAGATGGTGGAGAACCTCAGAGTTATGAATAAATCTTCAAAGATGAAAATTCGAACAAGTGAGAGCTTGTCATGAAGGAGGAGATTGATTCTCTGCTAGAAAACCAGACTTGGGAGTTGGCAGAACTTCCACCTGGGAAGAAAACATTACACAAAAAGTGAGAGTACCAGGTGAAGATTGAGCATGATGACTGTAAGAGGCACAATGCTAGAGTTGTTGTAAAAGGCTTTCAACAGAAGCATGGTATTGATTATTCCGAGATTTTCTTTCTTGTGGTGAAGCTTACAACCATAAGAATGGTATTGTCTATGGTGGCTACTGAAGATCTCTTCCTTGAGCAGTTAGATATGAAGACGACCTTTTTTCATGTGGATCTTGAAGAAGACATCTACATGCACCAGCCTGAAGGGTTTGTGGTACAGGGAAATGAGGATTCAGTTTGCAGACTGAAGAAGATTTGTATGGCCTGAAACAAGCTTCTAGACAGTGGTATAAGAAATTTGATAATTTCATGTACAGTACAGGGTACAACAGATGTCAGACAGATCACTGTTGCTATGTCAGATATTTTAACAATTTCTATATCATCCTACTGTTGTATGTGGATTATATTCTTATTGCAGGAGCTAGTATTGATGAGATCAATAATCTGAAGAAGAAAATGTCAGAGCACTTTGCAATGAAGAATTTGAGAGCGAAAAAGTAAATCCTTGGCATAAGAATGGTTCTCCCGCCTTTCCTGTGTTTCGCAAACCGCCATCCCGCCTTCTGAGATTCGCGGAACATTACAGAGCTCGCCTCCTTTCATTCGCGAACAAGAACCTCCCTTTTCATGATAAAAGGACCCCTCACCCTCTTTTTTACTTACTGTAGTAACCAACTAGAGAGAGAAGGAGAAGGAGAAGGAGAAGGAGAAGGAGAAGGAGAAGAGAGAAAGACGAGAAGGGGAAGTCTCTGCTCCCCTTGTGTTGTCTTCGGCGTGAAGCACACTGGAAGAAGGAAATATATCGACTTTGCAATTCCTTGAAGTTGAGACAAATGTTTTTTGTAAATCGAAGCATTGTTGTACAAAATCCTCAAGTAATAAAATCCTCCGCAACTTCGTCGACGTAGGCAATTTGCCGAACCAAGTAAATCTGTGTGTTCTTTTCTGGTGTGAATTTTCTCGTTCTATTTTTTTTGCTTCGTCGTCGATCATTTTATTTTATATATATACCACAACAAAACAATCGGCCTAAGTGGGACTATAAGCTAGGTCTTATCGTAAACCCTAAACCCTAAGCTTATGTTAAAAATTTTGTTGCTGTTGATGTCATGAGTTCATTAAACTTCATGTGTTTATGGACTTGGGGTCTCTTTTGCGCTTTCATATTTTGGAGTTTCGTTAAATTTTATACACTTTCATATTTAAAAATGATTCTTTGTTAGTTGATATGGTGTTGCTACAATCAATGACAAATGAAAGAACTGATGATAATTTTTCATATCAGGGACCTTTTGCTTTCTACAAGGGGTTCTTTCCAAATTTTGGTCGGCTTGGCTCGTGGAATGTTATAATGTTTTTGACATTGGAGCAGGTGATAATGTTTTCAAACTTGATTGTTGTACAATATTTCTTTCCTATTTTGACCCTTTTTTAGAATATTAGCCAATCTAAAACTGCTGTTTTCACGCTTAATCAAATGAAGTTTATCTGTCCTGTTGTTAGGCATTCTGACTTTTATGTCTTCTTGCACACATGCAACTCAAAATCCTCTACACTGAATAGCTACTTTTTGTTGGCATTTATGAAGTAAATAAAAGAAAATATTTACATATATTTTCACCTATCATTTATTGGCAGGTTAAAAAGTTCTTTACAAGATAAATGTCACCCCAATGAAAACATTTTATTCTCATAGAATGAATAAAGTTGGTGCAGCGAAGTACGGGAACACTCATACAGCTCAAGCAAAATACAGTATCATATTTATCACATTGTTTTAGCATGTAAGGCATATATGGATGATGTGTTGTACTAGTACTAAAAAAACTACATGTTACTAGTTATCCTGTGAAACACTATTTGTTATCCGATAATCGAAGTGAAATAGGTATGTTGCAAATGGAAGGATTCTTTATGCAGAACAAAACGTGTAAAATGTTGAATGCATACCTCCCCATTAAACTAAATAGTAGCTACTCAACATCATTCGTTTCATTAAAGCTTTGTGCTTCAATAGTAGAACACTATTATTAATTGAAGATCTAATTGTAAATTGGAATGTTAAGACATTCTTAAATTTAATAGGCTTTTAAGGGATTTGCCGAGTTTGAAGTTAATGTTCATATCTATACACATGAAATGAAGTGATGGAATCTAGTAAATTACTCATTTCCAAAGCAAAATTTTACTTGTTCATCCCACAAAATATTAAGTGTAGATTTAATTCTGATTATTTGATTGAGGGCCTCAAATTTTTGTGCTGTCAAATTGTACAATTATCCTATTATAGCTTGATTATTTCATGAATTTAGCCTAAATTTAGCCATGTAGTTTGGATTATCTGCAATATTAATATCATACCCAATTATATGGTTACAATGATCCAAATTAAATATCCAATAATACTTGTCTAACATCGATCTATCAATTCAAAATATATGATTTTCTGATATTGATCTTGACCTTGTTTTAAAATTGCACGCTATATGGAACACCGTAACGCTTTTTACAAAAAACTGCAATTAGGCTTATGTCTCATTGTCCTTGGGTGAGTTGTATGCCTCAACCATGCTGAGACGCCTGGAAAAAAAAACACCTCAATCTTTTGAGGATATATGTTATTTTGCTTTTAACAAAACTAAAATTAATATTAATATACCTTACTTATTACCCTCAAATCTCATAGACTAAATAACAAGAAATAAAAGAAAAATATATCCAGAATTTTTTTTTAGTTGAAGTCTTAACTATCAACATATTTATTATTTAAACTAATATTGTTCTTTAGTTTAGGGTTTAAAAAGTAGAAGATAACTAGGATTAAAATGTCCTAAACCCTAAACCCTAAAAAGTAGAAGATAACTAAGATTAAAAAGACGAGGAATTGGAGAATATAGATTAGGCTAAATATGAGACACGAGATACACAATTCATTATGCTAACAACTTCAATGAAAATCAATTGGGTGATAAAAATAAGTGAGACCTTTAAATTTAAAATTAAATATTGATTAATTGTTATATTCTTATTTATGTGGGGGGTGATGAGTTAGAGAGAAAAATCTGAGTTAAATTTATTTTGATTGTTATATTTTGATGTTTTATTATTTTATTTTAATATCTTAGCCTATTTTAATAGATAAAAGTTTGTATAACCCGCATCATAATTCATAATTTAATTAAGTAATATTACCATTTTATTTTTAATTTTACGGTTTATTGAATAAAAAATGATTTTAGTCTATTAGAATTAAATGAAAATATGATACTCCATAGGACACAATGGAGAAAAATGATGCATGTAGCTGACTCCACTTAGTGGCAAAAAGGCATCATGTTGTTTTTGTTGTTGTATTTTTAATTTTATGCAATCTATTAATTTTTATTTAATTAGAATGTTATCATATTAATTTTTAGTGTGTTAATAAGTTAGATATTAATATGTTATTTTGTACTTCACTTCAAAATTTATACAATACTTATTAATTTACACAATTTTTTAATTTGAGGCTTAGGCCTCAAAATGTCTTGAGGCGCACACTTCACATATAGAACAAAAAGGCCTCCGTACTCATTGCCTTTTTACTCAATTACAAAATTTTAAACTTTGATATTGAAAATAATGCAATATAATTTTTCACCCTTGAATTTAACATCATATATTCAAAATGCTCTCAATTAAGAAGTATTTTAGTTTAACCTAAACATCAAAATTGAGGGGATCTTCACTTCATTTCTTTCAGTGAAAGGCTCTATTTAGGCATCTAAATGTTTAAGTTACAGTCAAATTCTATCTTGAGAAATAATGATTGTTGTTTTATAATGAGAACATGTCTTACATGTAATTTTTTTTTATTTTTATTTCAAGTAAATAAAACTTTTAGTGAAATTTTGTGATGAGTAACTGTTGATACAAGCTTTCTTCCATGCAAAAGCGTGAGATGATAGGCACAAGCAAAGTGAAATTCAGAATTCAGATTAGATGAACTAGTTTACTTAAATCATTTAAATGCTACTTATGACTTGCTAAGAAATGAAAGGGAGGCTGGTATTGGTAAAGAAATATGCCAGTAAGCCAAATTGCCTGATTCGGCATATTAAATTGCCCGATTCACAAGCATTCTGAAGGCATCATGGACTGTTTGCGCATAAAGTTACCTCATGAATTTAAAGGCGATTCATCAAACTCATCAGCCACTTGCCCAAAATACTAGCTAAGCTGCACCAGAGGTCCAAGTATATCTTCCAAACCAGTCAAAGCAAATAGGAGTCATAAATTATGATGTACAGAGATGCGATTAACTGGGAAACCAAAATCTGAAGTTTATTGCTGGCTGCATATTTCATACATAGAAAACAGGAATTGCCTATAATGGAAAAATTCAACACCGTAATCATACAGAAATGAAAAAAAACACAAACAAAGTTGCTACTCGGATCTTCCCTCAGCTCATGAACTTTCTCTGCCACCTGGCAATAAGACAGCAAAACAAATGAACTTAAAATGAAGAAGGCCTTCCGCTAGCAGGCCGTATTGTAAAAGAAGTTAATGGCGTTTGTATAAAGAGACCAAGACAACACTTTTGTAGTACAAGAACACTCAAAATCATTGTTTTCTTGAGATAAAATTTAGTCGTCTTGCAGGTCTTTAAAAATGGCTTGTTACCATGATTGAATGTTCTGCAGTACGATAGACCTTTTTACAGGCGATTTTTATTAATTAGGGGACAAGTATACCGGGAAAAATATATCAATTAGAATTTGTTTACGATTTGTTTGCAAGAAAAATGCAAATGGAATTCAGTCAACAACCAGTGAGAGAGTACAAGAAGGCCATACTAACCTGCTGCCTCCAGCACTGCCTCTTCACCATCTTCATCTTCTTCCTCATCATCCAGTTTTTCTAAGCCCTCTCCATACGTGGAATTCAAGTAATCTACAGCCGATCTGGTTAGCACAAGTTTAGCTGAGTCGAGTATGTCAAAGAGATTGAGCGTCCTCGGCGTGAGCATCTTCAAGGTACCAATGTTGCGGCAGGACAATCTCACATTATCCGGCACCTCTGTCATCATAAACAAGGACTTCTCCTTAGGATCAAGTCCCCATCGCCTCATCGCTGCTATAAAATCCTTAGTCTTAGGCCCTGCGTCAAACAGATCTGCAAAATCCTCAACGACAAGGGCGTCGGAGGAGGAGGCAGCGCTCGCTATGGCCGTAGAAAGTGCGAGGCGGCGCTCTTTGCGGTTGATTTTGATGGACCAGTCCTTCGGTTTGGGGCCAAAGATGACACCGCCTCCGGGACGAAGCGGGGTGCGCTGTGAGCCGCGGCGAGCGCGGCCGGTCTTTTTTTGGGGATAGGGTTTCTTACCACCGCCGCTGACCTCACCGCGGGTGAGGGTGGAGGCGGTTCCGCGGCGCTGGTTTTGTTGCTCGGCAATGATGGCACGGTGGACAACGGCGCGGGCAGTGTCGGGAGGGGCGGATTTAATATCGAGGAGGGCTTCGCCGATCCTTTCTCCGGAGAAAGACAGAATGGGGAGGGAGGAGGTCGAGGCGCGGATGAGGGTTAATGTTTTGAAGGAGGAGAAGAGATTGGTGGTGCGAGGTGAGGGCTTGACAGTCTCGTAGGCTAGAAGAGACTTTGGGGTGGGTAGGAAAATGGAGGAGGCGGAGAAGGAAAGGGCAGGGGACATTTCTAACTAGTGTAGATAAGATTGGGCTCTCAGAGGGAATTCATTCAAAAGAAGGATGCTCACAGAGAACGCGACAACAGCTTGCGGAGATAGTTTTTTTTTTTTAAAAAAAATAAAAAATTGGGAGAAGGTGAAGCCCATACACGATTTTGCTAAGAAAATAAAATTAAAACATTATAATTTGAAAACTTAAATTACAACTCACAACCAAGGTTAGCATTCCAGCAATAATGCCAGAACAATTCTAAAAAAGTTAGGGTTAATTATTATTAATAATACTAAATATTAATGTTTAAAAATATATAATAATATTAAGTAATATTAATTAATTTTTAAATATATAAATATTAATTATAAATTAAATAATTAATATAATAAATATATAATTGATAAATAATATTAATATATTTAAAAACTATTTAATTTTATTTATATATTAAATAATTATAGGGCTTAGTGTTTAGGGTTTAGAGTTGGCCAATTTTGAATGGAGGTAAAAAGCAGCATTTTCATGTCTGTTTTTTGCTTGTGATTTAATCCTAACAATTTATTTAAAAGCAATATTTTGAATTCTTAGTTCAGGTAATATGCAGGCGCACTGAACCAATTTTAAGTTGAATTAAACTAATTTACATCAGATTCATTTTCAGTCATATTTTTTATTAGTTATTAGTCCATTTAATATAACTTAAAATTGGCACATACCACACAATTCTTATCTACTAACATATCTAACATCAAAAGCTTCATATTTATACTTATAACATCATTTTGATGACAATTCTTCGCATGAAAAGATGTATTTCAACCTTAAAAATTTAATGATGACTGTATGTTTGATGTGATGTTAAAATTCTGAGTGTTCTAAATGCACGTATGAAGTTTAGGTGTTAAATATGCAAATACATAAGAATTGTGGTTTGTATGTAAACGCTTCTTTAAAAAATGGATTCCTAAATTCCATTGTAATGTTAGAATAGTGAGTAGACCTAAAGAGAGAACACAACAAAAAGAGAAAACAAAAAAAATAAACAAATAAATAATAGAGGTTCCTTTTAGCTTGATTAAATTTAATGTCTTACTGCTCCCATCTCGTTAAAGAGTCAACGATTAATGACTACAATAGTAATGTTGTTAGTTTGTTCTTATTCTCCCTCAATTATGCTTGCTAAACCTAATGGAGATTTTTTATTTCTTATTTTTTATTTAAGAAGATTTACATACATAACATCATACCACTCAATTCTTATGTATTTACATATCTAAATCCTATAATTCAATTTTTACATAAGTTTCACCTTACATGTGATTGAAAAGCTGTATTCCACTTCTTAAAAACTAAGGAAATTGTATTTTTGTATGTAAAATGAAATATTTGGATGGTATGAAAAAAGTAAAATTTGTGTTAGATATGTGAATACATGAAAATTGGTTGGTATATATGTAAATGTCCTATTGATTTTTTTTTTATATAATAGAGATTTAAGTTTGTTGAGTATTTGCCCTCGCACATATGTTTATTGTATTACAGCCACACATGAGTGAGGGCAAAGACATATCTAGCACTCACACATATCTAGCCGACAAACTTGTCATCGAATATAGCTCTTTGAATATCAAATCAATAGAAGGGGGGAGCCGTAATCCTTGCCCTCACTCATGTCACGATCATTATCATTATAGATAGCTATTAGTGTCCTGTGGCCTCTAGTAGCTATGAGTTATAACTGAAATGAATTGAATTGAGTATTATGTTTAAGTTCTTGTGTTTTATTTTCATATGTAATTTGAAGAAATTTGAACATGATTTGAGTTTTAAACTTATGTTTGATTTATTTATTAATTTTTTTTATCAAGTTCAAATCATAATCAAGTATCTACCAAGTCAGATTGATAATGTGCAAAATAGAATGAGTAAAAAAAGTTTTTTTTTTAAATCAAGACATAGTTCACTCTGATGCGTGCTAGAAGGTCCGTAGCGGTAAAATAATGAATTATCATCTTAGCGTAGCACAAAAATCCATAAAAAACACATAAAAGTAAAGTAAACAAAAAGAGACACATTAACTTTTTACGTGGATACTGCTGAAAAAGGAAAAAATCATTGTGCCTGGTTCAATTAAAATAATCCACTATGATGGTGCACGTACAAATCTACTCTTCTTCTTAATTAGGGAAGATAGAATTATAAAGTTGATCATTATAAATAGTCGTAGTTTGGCTGTAATTAATGAAGTTCTTGGTGATAGTAGGCTACAAGAGCCGTAGTCGATTGCTATGAAGACAATTGTCCGTTGTCAATATTGTAGAGGGTAGTTGTGGTGTCAGCTTTTAATATTTGTTGTAGTTGATGTCTCACCTATGTGCTTGTGTGTCATTTCTCTCATCCTTTGAGCAAGCTCTCGCCTTGGTAGTCCCACTCCATACACACATGTGCATGCACCTCGACATTGAACTCGATCAAATTGTGTATGTGGTTCATGGTTGAGGGCCTTGACTCATTATGGAGGCCGGAGTTAAAGCACATTAACTATTATTTTTTTATAATTATGATCAAAATTGCTCAACTTATACATATTATAAAAAGTACTTTTATTGTAATAAAAAAATTATTGGCTTTCATATAAAAGTCTTGCTACATAGTGTGTTGTTTTGATTCATGAACCTCTACTCAAAATACACCTTTCTTTGAGCAGCTCTTGATGCAAATTTTTCTCATAAATAATAAGAATAGTGCAATTATAAATCTATTGTCTATGTGAACGAACAGTAAACAAAACCAATTTGATAAATCACAGTTGGAGAGAATTGAGACACAAACCGGTAAAATTCAACTCAATGCAACTTCTGGAACTCTCTAAGCCGCTTTAGCAAACTAAACTTGCAATTTCCAATCTAATCAAACTCAGAAGAATCTGGAGCAGAAGCAGCAATAATAACAACATTAGCCTGTTGCAATATCTTGGCAGCATCGTCTGTTATTAGAAATTTAAGACCAAATGTAAAATAATCAGAATAGAGTTATTTACATTCTAAGTATTAGCAAAATAAAGAAATAACAGTTTTTTCTTAAGAGTAATATTGTTGAATTAACAATAAAAGCGCACCATAGTGAGAAAGAGCAAGAAGAGCTTTCAAAGCTTCTTTGTGTGTCTTGTCATCTTTAGCACCTTCCAACATTATCAGAAGACCCTGAGCTCCACCCATCTCTACTACTTTCATCTACATAATTTCACAAATACATACTCAAAATTGACTGATTTGCAACCTACAAATTAATCCTCCTTTCAGAGCATTAATATAGTAATTTATAAGCAGCATAAATGCTGACGTTACTGATTATCTTATGTTAAATTCTGATAAGATTCTATTTATTATTTATTAAAGGATTATTATGCTTAGTAAGGTTGGTAGATTTATACAAAATTGACATTATGTATTTTGCTTAGAACAATGAAGAGTGGTAGATGGAAGAGGAGAATAGTCTGGATTAAAACACTGTTAATAGAGACGACAATTATATTTAGGAAAAATAATCTGCATGAAATTCTCATTAACCTTCTAAGAATTTGGGGGAAATAATCTCCTCACCCCAACCCAAGGCCTAATTATTTTATTAGGTGATCACTTGAACCACTTATTCTTATTCACCAATTTCTTGTAATTAGTCAGATCATGTAATTGATTCTGTTCACATCCGATACAATATATTTTTAAAATTATCTATTAGAAAACAGTTCAATTATCATTTCTGGGAATTATAAAGATTTCTAGTTATCATCTAAAGTGGTGAATAATTATCTCAATCAGAAGTTTGTGGCAATAAATTTAACCATGAATGTGAAAATTGTGCATCTCATCATATATTTGCATCAGTTAACACCAGGCCTAAGATGTCCTGCATCACTAACAGTGGTTAGAAATTTGAAAAATGAGGAGAGTCTAATGAGAGAGATAACATCTAGACTCATTTAATATACATGTTTATTGCTTTTTATGATCGCTAAGTTATGCAATACAAATATTGTGCACATAAGTTCAGATCAAAGTTAACGTACCATGACAATAGTTTTTTTTATCATTAAGTCCATTTATTGACGCACGCAGTTGGTTGTCAACTTTAAAGCTTAGTCAACTCACGTTCAACATGAGATTAGTTGAGCTTATTGATTTATCCATCCACAATTCAAACCAACCATATGTGCCATGATCTTGCTTAGAATAATGAAATAGTAAAAAGATCAAAAAATAATGACTAATTAGTTACCTCTCTCTTTGTTGTTGCTCATAACCTTCTAGCATTTAGACTTTCATTATTGTCGAAATTGTAAGCAGCCGGAGAGCTCTCACAGCTATGGATCATGTGAGAGAAGAAAGATCAAATTTTAGATGAACGGTGGTCTCCAAACAAAGTCCCAACCACTGAAATCTACTTCTCAAGTTATGCAATGAAAACATGATATCATTGTCCAAGAAAAAATTCATCTTCGAGAAGATGGGTTGTTCTATGAATCACTATAGAGTACAAGGAGAAGATCAAGAACGATCCTATGAGTGGTGCCATGGATATCCTATAATGTTCTGATGGAGAAGATGAAAAGGAGAATAACACTTAGTATATGTATATAGAAAATACATCACCATGAATCACAAAGCAAATGGGCAGCTTTAGAAAAAAGGGGCAATCAAATGAGTAACTGGTCGATCGTAGCATTAGTGATTGATAAAACGGATGTTGACGAAGGAAATATGGGACGAATGACAGTAAGAGCCTATTGATCCACGAAAATAATATACTGTTTAAATACCATTTTATGTATATTTTTGGTGATATTGCACTTTAAAGAAGGTTGTTTTTGTATTTTTGTTGCAGATATTTCATTTTTAGGCATTTGGAGCAAAAAATGACAAAAAAGCAAAATTTGGAGCAAAAACAACAATTTTTGGGGTTTGGCGCATGATGCTCCAAAATCCAGAGCGCTGACACATGATGCGCCATACGCGACCTTTTCAAATTAAGGCAGTTCGAGACTAATTTTGCACGAATTTTCAAAGGGACACTTGTTCTAAGCACCCCATGGAGTGATTCAATGCATGTGGATACTTTGAAAGGTTCAATTTGAAGGGATTTGACTCTTGGATCAAAGAGACATCTTTTGAAATTCAAAGTTTTGACTTTTGAATTTTGGAGGGAATTGAGATTCTTTTGAGAAGAGAGAACTAGCCAACAAAGGAGAACCTCTCTAGCGACTAGAAGGGGGGGGGGGACGAAATGTTAGAGAGAGAGAGAGGCATGAGTTAGAGAGAGAAATGAGGAGATTTTCTTATAGGGTTGTAAGAGAAGAGGGAAAGTGAGAGATTTCTTATTCATTACACTTCTAAGAGAGAATTGAGAAAGATTGTAAAGAGAGAAAGGCTTGGAGAGAACTTCTAGGGATTTGCTTCGGAAGGATTATGAGATAAGTTGTATTTTTTTATTTATTTTGTTTGTAAATTTGTTTTCATATATGATATCAGTGTTTTATCATACAATTCTCATGAATTCTGAGTAGTCTTCTTTATCCTTCTCCATACTTTAAAAAAAATGGTTTTGTGAAGAATTGATTTTGTTTTCTACGATTTTAAATGTCAATAATTTGTGGTGATTTAAACTTCGATCTTCATTTATTTTTTGATCTGGTCAATTGAATTGTTAAAATATATTGAAAATTATATGTTCTGAAAAGGGAATATGATTTCTAAAACAAAAAGAGAATCACATTTAATTTCATAGGAGAGTATTTCTTTCATGGGATTGGGTGCAAATAAATATGGAAATATACTTTGATGGATGTAGAATTGAAAGATTTTAAGGTGACATATTAGAATCCCCAATTTGGTTCAGTTGATTGGAAACTAATGTGAGCATGCTAGCCCTCAGGGGACGGAGTAGTGGGAGCTTTGGAGTGACAGCCGGTATCCTCCCAACTTAACCACAAAATTAGGGACCAAACTCCGGATTAGTCAATGTTCTTTATAGCGCTCGGAAGAGGGTAGAGAATATTATTGCTCCTATTTAGCACAAAATAATATTTAAATATATTTTAAAAATGATTTCAATTTCTTCACAAGCCATATTTTCATTGCAAATGGGAAGGATGTTTTCGCATACATAAACTTTTCGTCAACAAAAACTTTTATTTTATTTCAACAATTTACTTTGGAAAGTTTAACATTTAGTTTAATTTACTTATTATAGTCGTATATCTGCATAGTTAGTAGCATTTCACTAAAGTAGTTTAATTTCAAACTTAGCCTTTCACATTGTTTTTATATTATAATATAATATAAATAATTAGCTTATATATATTTCCAGCTTTCCTATGGGATCGATAACAAGGACTCCATTAAAGCCCTAAATTACTTGATTGATATGTTTACTTGCATAGTATGTAAACACGAATTGAGATTTTAAAGAGGTTTTTTTAAAGATAAATTATTTTCATCAAAATTATATTATAGTTTGGGTTACATTGCATTATTATTATTAAGCTTAACAAATTCCCGTTGCATCAAGTTTTTGGCGCCGTTGCCGGGGAAGTAGTATTAGTTATTATATATATATATATATATATATATATATATATATATATATATATATATATATATATATATATATATATATATATATATATATATATATATATATAAGTGTTTTTAGTTTAGTTTGAACATTTTCTTTTTTAAGTGTATTGCTTATTTTTAATTACTTGTTTTATTTTGTTTATGCGTAGTATAAGATCTGAAAACCTAGTACCTTACGATTCTGAATTAAAAAGAACTGTTAGAAAAATTTGAAAATAATAAAAAGAGAAAAATTATTCTAGCAAAATGGCTTGCAACTCAAGTAATCTTGGAAATGAAAATGAACATCATCAGAGACTTTTATGGGATTAAGCTAATCCTACAACAGATGAAATTCATTTGAGTATACAAAACCCTGCTGTAACTGTTTGGAGGAACACCAAATGAAGATCCAAATTTACACCTTGCTAGTTTTCTAGAATTGAGTGCTACATTTCAATATAATGGAGTGCCGAATGATGCTGCAGACTTAGAATTTTTCCTTTTTCACTGAGGAATAAAGCTAAGATGTGGTTAAACTCGTTAGCGCCCAGATCTATCAGAACTTGGGGAGATTTATCACAAAAATTTTTATCTAAATATTTCCTACCTTCAAAAACTGCTAAGCTTAAAAATGATATTACATCTTTTTATCAGTTTGAAAGGGAATCAATTTATGAAGCCTGAGAAAGATTTAAAGATCTCCTTAGGAAGTGTCCACACCAGGAGTTGTCAAATTGGTTAATAATTCCAACTTTTTATAATGGATTGGTTGGGTATCTTAGATCTATAATTGACGGTGCTGCTGGTGGATCATTAATGTCAAAACCATTCGATGAAACATGTTCATTAATTGAAGAGATGACTATTAATAATTTTCAACGGCTCTCAGAAAGATTAAATCTAAAAAGAGTAGCTAGTGTTCATGATTCCGATGCAATATCTATATTAACTGCTTTAATAGCAGCTATATCAAAGAAGATAGATCAATATGGAATGAATTATTCTCAAACCACACCTGTGATTGAGGAGAACTCATTAGAATAAATGATAAAATCTCAATCCTCTTATGAGACTTTAAATGCACTAAAAAATCGTTCTAATAATCATTATGCCAATTATTATAATCCTGGATGGAAGAATCATCCAAACTTTAGTTGGAGTAATAATAACTTGAATACTTCAAATCCATAATGGGGAAACAATGTTGTGAGCCTAGTGGGAAGCTCCAACAATTAAGGAAATCAAGCTTATAAATCTTATTACCCCCCAGGATTTAATAATTTGTAAAGTAAGGAGAAAAAGTTATTAATGGAAGAATTGATATTGCAAATGCAAAGTTAGTTACAGAGTCAAGCAGTTGCAATCAGAAACATGAAAAATCAATTGAGATATATTGCTACTGTACTTAGCAATATACCTCCAGGAACATTACCTAGTAATGTTGAAGTAAATCCAAAAGATCAGAATAAGGAGCAAATTAAAGCTATTCAACTGAGAAGTGGAAAAGAATTAGAAGAAAGAGTTCAACGAGAAGTTAAACTTGAAAAATATGGGGTGGAAAATGAAAATTCTGGTGAAGATTTTCATCATGAATCAGAAATTTCTATTAAACCAATGAAAATCATTGAAGAAAGACCACTACCTCCATTTCCTCAAAGATTGAAGCAGAGGTATAAAGATAATCAATTTTCAAAATTTTTGAAAATTTTGAGGAAATTAATACTAAACATTCCATTTGTTGAAGCTTTGGAACAAATACCAAGCATGTGAAGTTCATGAAGGATATACTTAATAAGAAAATGAAGTTTGTAGATAATGAGACGGTTGCACTCAGTGATGAGTGTAGCTCTATAATTCAGAAGAAGCTTCGTGAAAACTATAAGTTTTACAATTCCTTGTGCTATTAGCAAACAATTTTATGGAAAAGCTTTACGTGATTTAGGAGCCAGTATTAATCTTATGTAATTATCAATTTTTAGAAGGTTGGGTATATTTCACCTACAACTGTAACTCTTCAGTTAGCTGATCGATCGATTACATATCTTAAAGGAGTTATTGAAGATGTTTTAGTAAAAGTTGATCAATTTATCTTTCCTGTGGTCTTTATTGTATTAGATATGGAGGAAGATAAAGAAATTCCTATTATTTTAGGAAGACCATTCCTAGCCACCAGAAGAGATTTGATAGATATGCTGAAGGGAGAACTAACTATGAGAGTTAGTGATCAAGAGATTACATTTAATATTGCAAAATCAATGAGATACCATGCAAAAGAACAAGAGATTGAATGCTTCAGAATGAATATTAATGAGTATTTAAGTCATGAATATTTCAAAAAGACATATGAAAGTGAATTTAAAAAGGAATATAAGGAATATCAAGACGAGGATAAAATTTAAGATGAGTCTATAGAAGTGAGTATGGAAGAACTGGATTATGTTCAGGAAAAATTTGAAATGTTAGATCCTGCTGAAAATGATATCAATTTGATTTCATCTATTGAAAAACCCTTGAACTAGAATTGAAAACACTTCCTACACATTTGAAGTATGCATTCTTAGGAGATTCATCTACACTACCTGTCATAATATCCTCAGAATTAAATGATGCTCAAGAACAACAATTGTTAGAAAATCTGAAAAAATACGAGAAAACCTTTGGATAGACATTAACTGATTTTAAAGGAATCAGTCCTTTAATATGTATGCATAGAATTTTGTTGGAAGATCAACATAAACTAAGAATTGATCCTCAAAGGAGATTGAATTCTATGATGAAAGAAGTGGTTAAGAAAGAAATTATAAAATGGTTAGATGCAAGAATAATATATTCTATTTCAGACGGTGCTTTGGTGAGTCCAATTTACTGTGTTCCAAAGAAAGGAGGGGTGACTATAGTGACAAATGAGCATAATGAATTAATATAAACAAGACAAGTCACTGGATGATGAATCTGCATAGATTATAAAAAATTAAACTCTGCCACCCAGAAGGATCATTTTACTTTACCCTTTTTAGACCAAATGTTGGATAGATTAGCTGGGCACAAGTATTTTTATTTTCTAGATGGATATACTAGTTATCACCAAATACCTATTTCTCCCGAGGATTAAGAGAAAACAATATTTACTAGTCCTTATGGAACTTTTGCTTTTCAGCGAATGCCTTTTGGAATATGTAATGCACCTGCAATATTTCAAAGATGTATGATGTCAATTTTTCAGTGATTTGATTGAAAAAGGGATTGAAGTCTATAGACAATTTTTCTGTATTTGATGTCTAAATCAATTAGAAAAAGTTTTGGAATGTTGTGAAAAGACTAATCTTGTTTTGAACTGGGAGAAATGCTAATTTATGGTTACAGGAGGAATTGTTCTTGGACATAAAATTTCAGAAAATCACATAGAAGTAGATCATGCAAAAATACAGGTTATATCGAACCTACCTCCACCAACTAATGTAAGAGGGGTTAGGAGCTTTTTAGGAAATGTTAGATTTTACAGGCGATATATCAAAAATTTTTCGAAAATTACTAAGCCTTTGTGACAACTTCTAAAAAAAGATATGAAGTTTGACTTTAACCAAGATTGCCTCAAAGCCTTTGAAACTTAAAAGAAAAATTGATCACTGCTCCTATAATTATTTCACCGAACTGGGAGAAACCTTTTGAACTAATGTGTGACGCTAGTGATTATGCAATTGAAGCTGTTTTAGGGTAGAAATATGATAAGATTTTCAAGGTCATATATTATGCTAGTAAGACTCTTAATGATACTCAAATTAACTATATCACCACCGAAAGAGAGTTATTAGCCGTTGTGTATGCTTTTGATAAGTTTACACCATATTTGATTGGAACTACATGTGTTGTGCATATTGATCATTCTACTATTAAATATTTAATGCAAAAAAAGGATGCTAAACCAAGATTAATTAGATGGATACTTCTGATGCAAAAATTTGATTATGCGATAGTTGATAGAAAATGAACTCATAATCAAATAGCTAATCATCTATTGAGATTATAACAGGAAGAAATGATTGATTCTAAAAGAGAGATTAAAGCTACTTTTCCTGATGAACAACTTTATGATGTAAAAGGATGGGAAATACCTTGGTATACTGATATTGTAAATTATATTGTTTGTGGTATTTTACCATATGGATTGACAAGACAATAGGAAAAAAAATTTATTTATGATGCAAAATCTTATTTTTGGGATGAGCATCATTTATATAAATAATGTAAAGACTTCATTATAAGACGATGTGTGCCTTATAAATAAATTCAGGAGATTATTAAAAAATGTCAAGATTATGAATTTGGAGGACGTTTTAGGAATGATAAAACTGCTCGAAAAATTTTAAAATATGGATTTTATTGGCCTACTTTATTTAAAGAAGTTAATATATATATATATATATAAAATCATGTGATCAGTGACAGAGAGTAAGTAATATTTCTAGAATAAATGAAATGCCTCTAAATTTTAATTTGAAAATTGAAATTTTTGATGCATGGAGATTAGATTTTATGGGACCACTCATGCCTTCATTTAAAAATGTATATATATTGATTGCGGTAGATTGTGTTTCAAAATGGATAGAAGCAGTCCCTTTACCTAGATGTGATGCTCGGAGTGTTTCAAAATTTTTAATTAATAATATTTTTACAAGAAATGGAATGCCGAGAGTAATCATTACTGATGGAGGATCTCATTTTAGAAACACAACAGTTGCAAGACTGGCAAAAAAATATAATATAATACATAAAATTGCAACTGTTTATCATCCCCAAACTAGTGGTTTAGTGGATGTATCTAATCGTGAAATTAAGAGAATTTTAGAGAAGAATATTAATCCTCACAAAATGGATTGGTCTATTATATTAAATACTTCATTATGGGCATATAGGACAGCTTATAAGACACCTATTGAAATGTCTCCATATAGATTAATTTTTGGGAAGACTTGTCACTTGCTAGTTAAATTAGATTATAAAGTTTATTGGGCGATAAAAGAATTTAATTTCAATTTGAAAGAAGCAGGTGAGAAAAGATTTTTGCAATTGGATGAGCTTGAGGAAATTATGAATGAATCTTACGATAATGCAATGATTTATTAGGAAAAAATGAAAGAATGATATGATCAGAAGATAGTAAAAAGAGAATTTGAACCTGGACATGAAACTTTATTATATAATTCAAGATTGAAATTATTTCCTAGAAAATTGAAGTCTATGTGGAAAGTGTCATTCAGAGTTATAAAAGTCTATCCCTATGGAACAGTCAATATTGAAGATTCTAAGACTGAAAAAATATTTAAAGTAAATGGGCGCAGATTAAAATCTTATTTTTATGATCATAGATCAAATTTTAAAGAGACCATCATGTTGGATCACCCAGAATGAGACTGGGAATATCGGGATGATGACATTAAATCAAGTGCTTTGTGAGAGGCAACCGATATGTATCGTTGTTTACTTTCATTTTTTAATTTTTGTTTAAAATTATATATATGTTTATGTTTTATCTCTTTATGTAATTCGTGTATTTAAGAAAAATATTTAGAATGATCTTTGTTTGCCTAATGTTGTGAAAGGACTGGGAATTTATTAGATAAAAATCAAAATGACCAAATTTTGGAATTGGAATTGGCGCATGATGCGCCGATTTCCAGAGAGCTGACGCATGATGCACCAGATCGGCACATGATGCGCCGCGAAGATGAAAATGATTAAAAATGTGTCAAATGATGGTTTTTGGCAATTTTTAGTAGGGACACCTTCGAATAATTCATAAAAACTAACTCCAAAACATATTTTAATAAAGAAAACAAGGGAAGAGTCACCACTTTTCAATTCCTATGGCTTCATACTCTAGAAACTCAGCTAGATTTAGAATTTTCAACTGAAGAAAGTTCATCAATTTCAACGCACAGAAGTTGTATGATCGAGTTATAGTGAAGAAGGTGCTTATCAAAGAGAGGGGATTCGTGCATCGAGGATTCAACACACCGAATACTCAAGTCAAAGAAGTTATTATGCAGAGGCGTTGGGAAGTGCTTTGCTACACTAGTTCCACTGTATTATCCCTGCGGTTAAAGAATTTTATGCAAATCTTCATGGGATCAACCAAGGAATGATCTATGTGTGAGGCAGGTTTGTGCAATTCAATTCTTCGAGAATTAATGAAATGTTTATGATCGAGAATGTGCCTATCTGCCATTATGAAAATTTTACCCCTATAAGAGACAACATGAATGAACTCTACCGTTACCTTACGAATGAAGATGCTAATTAGGACGCCCGAGATGATGAGAATGTGAGTTTTTCTTCAGCATTATTAAATCCTACTTCANTGCTTTGTGAGAGGCAACCGATATGTATCGTTGTTTACTTTCATTTTTTAATTTTTGTTTAAAATTATATATATGTTTATGTTTTATCTCTTTATGTAATTTGTGTATTTAAGAAAAATATTTAGAATCATCTTTGTTTGCCTAATGTTGTGAAAAGACTGAGAATTTATTAGATAAAAATTGAAATGGCCAAATTTTGGAATTGGCGCATGATGCGCCGATTTCCAGAGAGCTGACGCATGATGCACCAGATCGGCGCATGATGCGCCGCGGAGATGAAAATGATTAAAAATGTGTCAAATGACAATTTTTGGCAGTTTTTAGTAGGGACACCTTCAAATAACTCATAAAAACTAACTCCAAAACATATTTTAATAAATAAAACAAGGGAAGAGTCACCATTTTTCAATTCCTATGGCTTCCTACTCTAGAAACTCAGCTAGATTTATAATTTTCAACCGAAGAAAGTTCATTAGTTTCAATGCACAGAAGTTGTATGATCGATTTATAGTGAAGAAGATGCTTATCAAAGAGAGGGGATTCGTGCATCGAGGATTCAACACATCGAATACTCAAGTTAAAGAAGTTATTATGCAGAGGCATTGGGAAGTGCTTTGCTACACTACTTCCACTGTATTATCCCTGTGGTTAAAGAATTTTATGCAAATCTTCAAGGAATCAACCAAGCAATGATCTATGTGTGAGGCAGGTTTGTGCAATTCAATTCTTCGAGAATTAATGAAATGTTTATGATCGAGAATGTGCCTATCTGCCATTATGCAAATTTTACCCCTATAAGAGACAACATGAATGAAACTCTACCGTTACCTTACGAATGAAGATGCTAATTAGGACGCCCGAGATGATGAGAATGTGAGTTTTTCTTCAGCATTATTAAATCCTACTTCAAAGGCATGAAATTTCTTCATTTCCTCGAAATTACTGCCTACTATGAAAATTAGTAAGATTACGAAGGAGAGTGCTATTCTGAATTACTGTATTCAAATTAGAAAACCTGTTGATATTGGAGCCATAATTGTGAAATCTGTTTTGGGTTTGATTGTGAATGGATCTGCAACTGGATTAGGACACCCATCTACTATTTTCCAACTCTGCTGTCAATCAAAAGTACCTTATGAAAGTTGGGAGAAAGTATTACTACCTTGGAAGTTGATGGATCCTGAAGTCTACTGCAGTTGCATTGCAATAGGAGATGAAAATGTTATGAATGTATTAATGGATCAAGGATCTCAGAATTCATGGCCTATTCAACCCTACTACAACTCGAGTGTATTTTCAAAGAGAATTGAAAAGATTGAGAGATAGATGCATAATCTTATGCATGGAATTGAGAATATATCAAAAATGCTGGATCACATGGATTGGAGACTAAAGGAACATTTTGGACATATCGAGCGTATTGAAGATGGTTTAGTACGTATGTTCAAGAAGCATGCATTGATTGAGGAAGAAAATGCAATTGATGAATTTTTATTTAGACCCTTCTACAATATGTATGTGCACTACCAGTCTATGAGAGATCTCCAGGAGAACGAGAGTGATGAAGAAGAGTGAAGTTAAATTAAGCACGAAGCATTTTGTTTAGTATTGTTTGTTATGTTGGATTGCTTTACTTTAAGTTGTTGCATTATCTATGTTATTTGCTTTGAAGTTTGATGTTTAGATTTCAGTGTTTAGAATATTGGTTTGCTTTAGAAGACTAAATTGGTTGTGTGTTGGCTTGAAAAATGTTAGTTTGTAATAACTCGGATTTCGTATATAAATATGAGTTTTATGCTGTTTGTGAAAATTTGGTGCTTTTTGATGTTTATTTATGCTTAAAAATGTTTATTTGAGTCAAATAGAGGTTGATGTAAAATTGTATGGAGAAGACTTCCATAGAAACTGAAATCGGGCAAAAATATGCTCTGACTTATGATGCGCCAGATTGGCGCATGATGCGCCAACTTACAGAGCTTTAGTGCATGATGCGCCAAAAATCCGAACACGCTATATTGCCTAAAAAACCGCAAAATTGCATGGACAACCTCCATTTTTGCAGCTTGAGTCATCTTCTACCTCAAAAACTTGGTCTAGGGCATCACATTGCTAGCTAAAGAGAAGGATTTGGAGGACAAAAACCATAGATTTCATTTTTCTCTTGGTAAGAGATTCACTTTAACATAAAATTTTTTTATTTTCATCATGGATTTTGGGAGATCCAAAAAATGGGATTTTTGAAGATAGTTCTTGAAGAAAACTTTTGGTGAAAAATTTCTTACCAAATAATCTTGCTCAGGGAGTTAGATTTTTGATTTAGTAATTTATTTGGAATTTATTTGAATTTTTGTAGAATTTCCAATGGCTCCCCAAGTTAAGCAAGGAATACCGTCTGATGACTTTGATGCTTGACGATTTATTAATTCCAAAGCCCAACACAATTACAATACCTTATTTGAGAACAAAAGAATGATCCAGGAACGAGCATTTGCAAACCCGGGAGGCGAGGTTGAGAGGTTGATTCACGCCAGAAATTGAGAGCAATTCTACCACTTCACTGCTGTGGCGATCGTCCCTATGGTCCGGGATTTTTTTGCAAACTTGAGATTCACCGCGGGAGATCACATTTTGGTGAGAGGTACACGAGTGGAATTTACCTCTGAAAGGATCAATGCATTTTATGGGCTTAGAAATGTCTTCCATGATGAATGTGCCACTTTTTCTATTACTGATTCATTGCTGGAAGAATTTATTACTTTTTTGACTGATAGAAGAGGAGAGTGGAAAATAAAGAATAATATGATAGTTAACTTCTCAGCTTCCATGTTAACTATTCAATCAAAAATATGACATCATTTCATCTCTGCTTGATTGCTGATGTTACAAATGATCAAGCTGTGTTGAACTATTGCATTAAGAACATGAAGGCAATAGACATTGATGCACTTATAGTTCATCACACTTGAAGCATTGCTGGTAGTTCTACTGCTGGAGGTTTGGGATATCCTGCCCTAATTTTCACTCTATGTGAACAATCAGGAGTTGAATCCCATAGAAATGAAGAGAGGTTACAAACTCAGAATCTGATTGAAAAGCAAATGATTCAAAGGGTAGAATCATTTGTTGAGTCTAGAAGTGGAAGAAGGGATAAACCCTCTACATCTGCTGTAGGGGCATCTACTTCTACTGCTGCATCGTTGGAAGGTGTTATGGAACAGCTTATGATTCAACAATATGATATTATTAATATACAAAATCAATTGGGAGAGATAGATGCAAGGAATGCATACAATGATGAATATCAACAGAGAAGAGTTCAACATGATATTGATTTTTAAAATGTTATGGTTAGGCACTTTATAGGTGAACCTAATGTGAACTTTCCTATTTGTCCTAGCTTCCCATTTGTGATGAAAATTAAGAAGCAAGAGAAGAAGAAGAAGAAGATGATGATGGAGTAAAAGGAGATGAACATTGATGTTTTATGAGTCTTGCTTAGTTATTTTTTACGTGTTTATGTTTTTATCAGGATGCAGTTTTATTTGGAAAACTTGTTGTAGTAAAAAAAACTTTTTATGTTGTGCTGTGAACTTACAGTTTGTAATAGTAATTGTAGACTTTTACTTTTTTTTTTGCATTTTTAGTATTCGTAGTTTTTATTTTTTTTTAGTTATTGTATTTAAGTGTTTAATTCCAAGCAAGTTCTTTAGAATATATTATGTTTTATTTAATGCTTTAAAGCCATCATGTAGTTTTACAGTTAGTACCTGCACTATACCATAACCAATTTCATGTTCAGAAATCCTCTACAGGTTAGTTTTTATTTTAATACATTTACTGTTTTCTTTCACCAACTAAAATTTTGTACTAAAATGTTTTTAAAATCATTTAAAAATTTAAGTTTGGGTGAAAAGAAAAATTTTCTTTTGAAAGAGGGAAAACTAAATTTTATTTGTCCTTAAGTAGTTATATTTTTCAAAATTTATTTAACATAACCTGGGATATTAAGATTTAACTTTAAATAACTATACTTATGTTTATTAGATATTATAGTAAATTTAGGTAAAGATTTTTAATAATGAATGTCAATTCTAAAGTTAAAGATATTTGGTATGATAAGATAAGACTCTGTTTTTCTATTTTAAGTAAGGGAAAATTGTATTTTTAAAGTGTTAAGAATTTTAGAGTTTCATGTAAGAAGAAATGAATGAGACTTTATGAAAATTCATATACTAGTATAACTTTATTAAGTTAGAAAGGGAATGAAGTTTTGACTTTAAGAAGAGGATGGTGAAGTTCAAAATTATTAAAGGCTATCCATATATAGTAATCCTTATGAGAAAAAAAAAGAGAAAAAGAAAGAATTAAGAAGATCCTAAAAGAAAAAAAAAGAATAAAAAAAAAGAAAAGAAAAAAATATAGGTGAGGAGAAGCTTGAGGAGATGCCTAATCAAAAATTGGCTTCACTTGAATCAACTTAAGGAAGGAGCTTTCTAAACTTGTATTGAAGTATTAGTAGCATTTCTAGTAAAGTTTTTTATGAAGTTCTTTTTCATATGAATGTTCTAAATGTCCTTAGCATGATAAATTGCAATTCTTCATGAAAAGAATAGAGATCCAGAAATCTTAAATTTGATTACTAGATATTTCTAGACTTGGAGTTTGAACCTAAGTTATTAAATATTTTTCTTAAATTTTACTATTCTATTTATTGAACTAAAGTATATAAGTGATAAGTTAATATCTATCTTAAGGATATATGCTTTTATGCAATAAAAGTGTCACTTGAGGACAAGTAACATTTAAGTTTGAGGAATTTTGATCCACAAAAATAATATATTATTTTAAGTACCCTTTTTTATGTCTATTTTTGGTGATATTGTACTTTAAAGAAGGGTATTTTTATATTTTTGTTGCAGATATTTCATTTTGAGGCATCTGGAGCAAAAATGGAAAAAAGAGCAAAATTTGGAGCAAAAACAACAATTTTTTGGGTTTGGTGCATGATGCGCCACAATCCAAAGCGCTGGCGCACGATGCACCAGACACGACTTTTTCAAATTATAGCAGTTTGAGATGAATTTTGTGCAAATTTTCAAAGGGACACTTGTTCTAAGCATTCCACGAAGTGATTCAATGCATGTGGACACTTTGGAAGGTTCCAATTTGAAGGGATTTGACTCTTAAATCAAGGAGGCACATCTTTTGAAATTCAAAGTTTTGACTTTTGAATTTTGGAGAGAATTGAGATTGTTTTGAGAAGAGAGAACCAACCAACAAAGGAAAACCTCTCTAGAGGCTAAAAGGAGGGGAGGTGAAAAGTTAGAGAGAGAGAGAGAGGCATGAGTTAGAGAGAGAAAGAAGGAGATTTTCTTCTAGGGTTGTAAGAAGAGAGAGGAAGTGAGAGATTTCTTCTTCATTACACTTCTGAGAGAAAATTGGGAGAGATTGTAAAGAGAGAGGCTTGGAGAGAACTTTTAGTGATTTACTTGGGAAGGATTGTGAGATTAGTTGTATTTGTTTATTTCTTTTATTTATAAACTTGTTTTCATATATGAAATCCGTGTTCTATCATATCCTTCTCATGAATTATGAGTAGTCTTCTTTATCCTTCTCCATACTTTGAAAAAATGGTTTTGTGAAGAATTGATTTTGTTTTCTTTTTGAACCGGCTAGTTGAATTGTTAAAATGTGTTAAGAACTATATATTCTGAAAAGGGGATATGATTTCTACAACAAAGGGAGAATCATATTTAATTTCATGGGAGAGTATTTCATTCATGGGATTGAGTTCAAATAAATAGGGAAATATAATTTGATGGATGTAGAATTGGAACATTTTAAGATGACATATTAGAATCCCCAATTTGGTTCAGTTGATTGGAAACAAATGTGAGCATGTTAGCCCTCAGGCGAGGGAGTAGTGGGAGCTCTGGAGTGACAGACAATATCCTCCCAGCCTAACCACAGAATTAGAGATCAAACTCTGAATTAGTCATTATTCTTTATAACGCTTGGAAGATGGTAGAGAATATGGTTGCTCTTATTTGGCACAAAATAATTTTTAAATATATTTTACAAATGATTTAAATTTATTCACAAGCCATATTTTCATTGTAAAGGGGAAGGATGTTGTCGGCACTAAAAAGTTGAGAAGTTGCCCGTTGGAAACTGTCGGTCATCGGAATTAAAATCCTACTTCCTGCTTTGAAAGGACATTTTAATTTACACAAAAAAATAAAAATTAATATATATATATATATATAAGTTTTAGAAAAATATGAAATCAAATTGACTCCATATTTTTTATGATTTAAATGAAAGAGCAATATAACTCAAACCATGTATCTACCCTAAAGGATAAACACAAGACTTGAGGATGAGGCTCAATCAAATAAACTAAGAAATATATGACATCCATTTGATCTGCGAAATTTTTTTATTTGCCAACAATTTTCCTTATTTAATATGAAGAATTAAATAGGGTTTATTTTAGGCTGAGTTTGGACAAGCTTCCTATAAGGGCAAGCCCCTATAGTTAATTACATCTTAGATAACCGAAGTCACCCAAGAAGACTCTGGATAAAAATTAAGGAAGATTATCATCAAGGAGTTCAAAAGGATAGGAATTTTGGACAAAATTGGACAAAGAGGTGTGAAAATGTGAATAACTCAAATTTGGAGCATTTTATTGTAGAGTCAAAAGAAGAAAAACTAGGGGTTGTCATAGATCTGGAGGAGAACCTCAGTGACTTCCCAAGCTATCTTATTGTTTGACTTCAATTTATAAAGAAGTATTTGAATGTTTCATCCTGCTAATTTTATTTGTTAGGGCTTACATTTGTGTGAAACAATCACACAAATTACCTAGAAGATGTGAGGGTTTAGATCGTGATGAAGACAACCTCGAAATCCTAAGACAAGTTAGGGCTTATATTGTACAACAGAGCTATATAAAGGCCTAAAAATAAGGTGAGGGTTTACATTGCATAAGAAAACTACCCCAAAGTCCTATGGCTTCGTTATTTAATTCTAAGGAAGGAAATTAGTTTAGCTGATGTAGACGGGTTTTGCTGCCCACCGTGCTAGCTCTAAGCCCCTCGTCGTAGTGAGTTTGAGTTTTCTAATGTGTCAGGTCATGATGTTAAATTAGATGTCCCTATGATTGTAGTTCTTCAAATATTATGCGACATATTAAAGTTGATTAGAGCGACACCGATTAGGATCCTACGATTCCCTCGTTCCAGTATCACTATTTTCTATTGGATTCATTTAGTCCAAATAAATTTACTAAACTCAACTTAATGAGTTCCATACTTTCATTTAGACAGTGGGGAGCCTCGTTAGCAACCATAGGTTACCTCCTTCTAGAGATTCCTGATCATCCGATAGAGACATCTTAATTTAGTTTCAACTGTTGTTTTGTAATGTTTGTGATTAAATTTTGAGTTGTTTTATATTTTGAATATTGTGACAGTAAATTTTATCTTAGTTGATTTTAATTTTAGTTTTGGTTTTGGTTTTGTGGCTATCCTACCAGTTTTGGTTTTCATGCAGGGTGACATCGTTGTTTAACATGCAAGTTTGTGCTTTTATTCACACATGCAGGTGAGTAAGTATAGTAACATATTGAAAAGTAAAGTACGGGAAACTAGAAATGCAACTAAAATAAAAGCGTACTTTGATGGTCTTTCCGTCATCTTCAACTGAAACTAAAAACGCATGTGAGAGCATTTATATATTAAAAGCATTTTATGTAAAACAGTGAAATAATGTCCCGGTGATCTACCAAATCCTAAATCATATCTTGGCGAGCCCCTATTAATTCATTTGAGGATGATTTCATTACGTAAAACATACTAAGTTTAGTAGACCTCCGAGGTATCCAAAAGGTTAGGAGGAAGAAGCAGATCTATGCTTCCCTCTCATCGCCTTGTGAAAAGTCTTGAGCTCATTTAAACTTATTATGTTTCTTAATAATCCATCCTATAAATACCTCTAGTGTTTAGTGAACATCAATATTTTAATTATCTCTAAGAGTAGGGTGATTATCAATTGTCATTTAATTTGAGAATTATGTGGGTGAATACCCTTAAAAGGGGAAAATAAAAGTTATTAAGACACTTAGCCAATTTTGGCTTTAACTTGGACTTGTAGTGTTTTTAAATGTGTTTAATTTCTAGTTACATTCACTTTTCTAATCCTCATTTAATAAAATTTGGTTTAGCCTAGGTCACTACTAAGCCCTTTGGACCTTGGTGGACACATTTAGTAATTTTTGAAAGAAGTTGAATTTGAGTGATAACAATTCATTATCAAAACATTTTAATGTCATTTGAACACCAAATAAGGGTATTAAATCAGTGAGTTATTAACATTCAAAATCATACCCCTAAGTCTAGGATCATTTAATTTAATAGACCTCTAAATCTTAATGATTGAAGAAATTTAGAAAATTACAAAATTATCCTTTAATTAAGAAAAGTGAAATTGGTTTATACCAATTAATTCCTTATGTTTGAATCATCTGAACATGTTAATTGAGATCGAAGTTTGGCTATCTTACCTCTTGATTTGAGCCTAAATGTTAATTAGGGCTAGATTTTCAAAATTGCACTTTTTCCCCTAAGACTCTATCATTTCATAATTCATCAAATTTAATTTAAATGACTTTGAAATTTTTATTCACCTCAATCATGAGTCAATTAAGATATAAGAGAAGAAAATGTGATTATTCAAAATTTAATTTAATTTACATGATTATTTACATACAAAAATAGGAATTTTCAAAGAAAATTTAATAAATTGACCAAGGCAAAGTTTAATCACTTGAAATTTTTACTAGAGGTAGATTTAGACTAGAAATCACTTCGACCTAATTTCATGATTTTTTGAGTTTTATTTGAATTATTAGAATTATTTTAAGTCCTAGAGTATTAATTAATTATAAAATATTTCAAATGTGGAAAATTGAGTTTTTCCTTTTTATTAAATCTCTCTAGGGTAAAAAAAAACTAGAGAAACAAATTTCATATTTTTATCATTTTTCTTTGAATTACCAGAATTATTCTAGTGAGAAATTAAGGAAAATCCATTTTTAACCTTTAAAAATTATTTTTAAGGTTCACTCTTAATGTCTTCACTTAGAAAATTAGGAAAAATATTACAATTGCTCCTAAGTGCTTAGGAAACAATTTAGAATATTTCCATGAATTTTATTAATTTATGGTTTTTATCAATTTTTATTATTTAAATATTCAAAATATGCTTAAAAAATGAAAATTTTATTTTAATTACAATTTTTTTAAGAAAATCTCTCTGATCACAGAGAGTTCTCTAAACCAATTTATAATTTTTAAGTTATATTTTAATTATTAAAAATTATTTTTAGTGTAAAAAATGCTATTTAACTTAGAAAATCAAATTATGTTGTCAAATGAACTCCAAATATTTTGAAATTTTTATTGGGAGTCCTCTGAACTTTAAATCACAGTAAAGAATCAAAATCCAGTCATTTAGATGTTTATTTTTCCTAAATTAATTTTCTTTATATCTTGGGGTTTTATGAAAATTAGGTGTGTTCTTAATGACTTGGCTCATGAAAATTTTTCTTAGGGTTCTCTGGTCACAGTTAACCTACCAAAATTTTCTTAGATTTTTCTAAGCAACATGCTAATTACCATGATTAATTTATGTAAATGATAGATATAAACTTGAAAATATGGATCTCTGTCTAGGGGTCTCCTCTGACTTTGAAAAATCAAGGAATATCGCCCATGATAGAGGCAACAATACGCCAAAATATCAAGCCATGGTGAAATACTTGAATGCTTGGAGAATCAAAATACTTAGAACAATATTTAATTAATTAAAAATAAAATATGCATTAAGTAAACTTCAAACTATTTCCACATTTTTCTCCTCTATTTGCTTAGCACTAGGGTATTTTTCTTTTAATTTTTTAATTTTTTTACACTAAGATATGGAATATTGAAGTTTAGGATCATTTTCTGAATTATTTAAATCCCTATTTTCCTGGTTAAACATGCGGCGCCACGTTAACCTACGGTGGCTTCAAAGCTCTGTGTGGCGCGCTCTGGTTGGACGCCGCCATCTATGTAGCTGCTGACTTAGCCCACGCTTTATGTATCGAAGCGCTGTCTGACTTCATCTCACCCGTCCATTTGATACACGCGCCATCCAATGGCTCCGCGTTTTCATCCACAACTAGTGTGAGCTCATAACCGTTAACCCTAAAACCTTAAGATCTCCCTCATTTCTCAACCAAATGACCTCGATTTTGATCTTATAGACTTGTCCAAGTGAGACAAATATATTTCATATAGTAAACATGCCATTAAACTAACCCTAATCACATGGAGAATCAAAATAGGCTCGGGAAAAGGAAAAGTTCAATACCTTTATTTTGAGAAGGGAGGCTTCAATCAGAGGTGCTTGACACATTCATGGAGGTCCAAGGAGGCTAGGGATTGGGCATCTAGTCGTGGTGAAAGGTCTAGACCCAAATTTGATCAAGGCTAAATTTGGATGTTGATCAAATTCTAGTGTAGAGGCTCTATGTGAGGGGGATTTGATGGCTTCTTCTCCTCTTACTATAAATAAGGTGTGGATGAGTTTAATTGAGATTTGGTGCACTATGGAGGTGTGGTGGAGAATGTCTTGTCTCCGGCAAGGATTTGAGCTAAAAAAATTGAGCTTTGATAAGAGAAATAAAGGAAAGGAGGCAGTTGGATTGCACTGAGGAGGTCTCAAAGAGGCTATGGGAGCAATTTGGGAGGGTATCATTGAGAAAATTTCAGTACCCTTCCTTTGGCCGTGAAGAGGCCATTTTATAGCCATGGCCGGAGAGTGGAGCTCAGGGCTTGGCCTTGGGTGCAAAAGTCTACCGAGGTGGTGGGCTAAGAGGCTCTAAAGCTTAATTAAGGTGAGCTGGCCCCTAGGGTTAAGATTGGGCTTGATTTAGGGATGGTGGCCCTTTGTTTTGAGGTGCTCCAGCTACTAGGCCGGCAGGATGGCTAGGGGAGGTGGCTAGGAGGTCAGGTGAGCCAGAGGAATCTGCCACAACCATTAATTTAGGCTGATTATGGGCTTTGGCAAAGATCTCTTTGGCATAAGCAATTTAGGAAACAAATCCCTTGATTTAGGGGACCTTTGGTTCATGGATCATCTAGGGTGGTTAAGTGAGTCTAGCTTGGTCACTAGGGTACAAAAATTGGCTGTAGAAGTCTTGCCTTGGTCAGTTTGACATGACTAGGTCAATTTTGGTGCATGGGTTCAATGTGGGTCTAAATGGCCAAAGGTTGTGTTTGGGCTAGGATAGCCATGAATTTGAGCCAAATGGATTGATCGAAGTTGTGTAGATGATTGTAATGAAGATTTTTGGTGAAGGATTGAAATGATTTTGAGTCCAATTGGGGGTTCAATTTGAAGGATTTCAGAATTTTGGTTAATTTGGGCATGTTGGGCTAGACTTGGGTCTAGATTGGGCTAGGCTTGGGCTAAGTCTAAATTAATTATTGATAATGGTCTATATGAACATCATGAAGAGTTTTCAACATAAATTGGGCGTCAATTTTGGGGTTAGGGCAATCAATTTGGTGGAATTCAGATGTATGGCCAATTTGAGGCAAAATTTGGGAATTTTTGGACTTGGGTTAAAATTAAATGCAATTGACGCTTTAACAAGGCAAATTGATGGTCAATGTTGGTGTGAAAGATTATTATGAAGAGTTTAGGATTCAAATTGGGGGAAATTGAGTAGGCTATGGGGTTCAATTTGGTGGAACCAAGTCATAGGGCCAAAATAGGGGTTTTGACTTAGATCAAAATTGAGCTCAAATAATGGGACAATTATGCATGGGTTTAGTTTATATTGGTCATTTAAAAGGTTAATTTGAGTTTATAATTGAAATTGAGGGAAATTTGGGCCAAATTGATGGACATTTAAGGTGAATTTGGGGAAATTGGACCTTTAAAAGGTAATTTGGAGGTTCTTGGTCAAAATGGTCAAATTGCCCGAATTGGGTTCAAATGAAGAGTCCAAATTAGTTTTGGAGACATTTGGAGTGATTTTGGAGGTTTCGGGAAAGTTTGGGGTGCCAAGAGTATTTTTGCAATTTTGGCCATTTTGGGGGTATTTTGGTAAATTTGGAATTTTTGGGTAGTTTTGGGTAACTTGGGTATTTTCAAAAGGTTTGAAATGATTTTTGAAAAAAATTGAGTATTTTGGGTGGATTTGGGAATTTTGGCCAAATTTAAGGCTCCAAGGGTATTTAGGTAATTTGGGGGATTTTGGGGCAAAATGCCGAGTTAGATATTTTTGGTAGAATTGGGGTGACAACCACTCTATTTGAGCCATGAAATAATGAAATACGAATTTGAATCATTTATGTACTGGTCTTAGCTAAACCCTAGCCTGAGGCTAGTGAGTTTAGGGGACCATCTACATGAGTCTCCCAAAAGATTAAGGGATCAAAGTCTAGAATTTTTGAGTTTAGTGTTGTGAGTGATTGTGGCTGAGAGTGAGTGTAAGTGAGTGAACAAGCTCCAGATTAACACCCAAAGTCAAACCTAAGATCAATCATTCCTATGGGGACTCATCTTGAGCTTCCTCACTCTGACCCCACTTACTAAGTGCTAGAGGTTAGGACCAATATGTGAAACTTCAAGTTGAGCAAAGAGGAATGTAGAATTTATAATGGTGAGGGTTCTTTTCTAGTTTTCTAGGAATAGTCAATAGGAAAGTCCTATGGATAAAAATTAGGTTACTAAAGCGGAAAAACTAAACCTCAACGAAAAGAAGGTCTATATTTAAAATTTCCTTGGTTGGATGAATTTCCTAACGGGTTCACTGAGTTGTTTGCCCATTGTTGATTTGTCAAAGAATTGTTATCCCAATTAAGACTTGGATGATTCTTCCAACCTGGGTTATAATAGTTCGAGTATGGGTTGTTGGGTCTAGTAATATCATTTAAGGTTTCATATGAAGGTTGAACATCTACAAATTGCCCAGATGAATTTTCTTTCATCATAGGAGGTGTTGAAGAATAATTCATCCCATAATGATCTACTTTCTTTGATATTGCAGCAATCTTTGAAGCTAACATAGATATTGCATCAGAATTATGGATGCTAGCTACTCTTTTAGGATTTACCCGCTCAGAGGGCCATTGAAAAATGTTGGTAGCCATTTCTTCTATTAATGAATAAGCCTCATCAAAAGGTTTTGAAATTAAAGAACCACCAGCCGCAACATCTATAATCGATCTAAGAGATCCCACTAATCCATTGTAAAAGGTTTGAATTATTAACCAGTCTGGTAACGAATGATGAGGGCATTTCTTAAGAATATCTTTAAATCTCTCCCAAGCTTCATATATTGACTCTCCATCAATTTGACAGAACGATGTTATGTCATTTCTTAGTTTAGCTATTTTGGATGGAGGGAAATATTTGGATAGAAATTTCTGTGACAGGTCTCCCCAAGTTCTAATAGATCCAGGTGCTAACGAGTTTAACCACATCTTAGCCGTATACCTCAGTGAAAAAGAAAAAAAGTCAAAGTCTAATAACATCGTTTGAGACTCTATCATATTTAAAAGTAGCACATAGTTCTAAAAAACTAGCGAGGTGTAAGTTAGGATCTTCATTTGGTGTACCTCCAAATTGGTTGTTTTGTACCATTTGAATAATAACAGGTTTAAGCTCAAATGAATTAACAACTACATCAGGATTTTGGATAGATTAGTGAATTTCATCTGCTGTAGGATTTGCATAATATCTTAAGGGTCTAGGTTGGTGTTCATTCATAATGTTTTCCATTATATCAAAATTTTTAGGTTTTCTTTTCAATTTTCTAATTTTTCTAACAGTTCGTTCTAATTCCGAATCGTATGGTATAAGATTTTCAGGTCCAAATTTGCGCATACAATTTAAAATTAGTACTCAGTAATATAATTAAAAATATAAATATAAATATATAAATATATAAATACATTGCAATTTAAGTAAAAACTTTTTAATAATTCTAATATGTCCGTTACTCTTAAAATTTTCCTCGACAATGGCGCCAAAAACTTGACCGGCCTTTTTGTAAATCAATAATTACAAGAATTTGATGACGCTACTAGAAGATTTAAATTCCAGCAACGATGCCAAAAACTTGACTGCGACTTTATATATATATTTGATTTAATAAAGATGTATAGATATAATATTCAATAATGTTAAAGTCGATTTATCAACGCAAGTATACGTATCTCTCAAGTAATATAGGGCTCTAATGGAGTCCTAGATATCGATCCCACAGTTAGAAATAGAATACTACAGACTAAGATTTAATAAAAAGTAATACTTCAACTACAATAACGTTCAAGTTGCTTATCTGTCACTAATAGGCAATTGAAATAAGTAGATAATTTTGGATATTAACTAATGAGAGAATAACGTTTAATTGTGATATTCAATATATAAGAAAACATCCTTCTCATTGCCAAGAAATTATAGTGAATGGATAAAATGAATTAGTTCAATTATATTGTGCAAAATAAGAGCATACCTATTCTTTGCCCTTTGGTCCAAGCATAAAGAACATTGACTAATCCTATGCTTGGTTACTGATTCTGCGGCTAGGCTGGGAGGATACTGGCTCTCACTTCAGAGCTCCCACGTTCCCCTCACCTGAGGGCTAACATCTACACATCAACACCCAAACGATAGGACCGAATTAGGGATTTTAGTCTGTCACTCTAAAATCTCCAATTCTACGCCCAATAGTAATATTTCCCTATTTATTTGCACCCAACTTCCAAGGGCTTTGACCACCCTGAATCTTGGATGTAATCTTCACTTTATTTGTAAAACTCAACATATTTTAACAATTCAGTTGGCCAGATTGAAAGTAAATTAAGATTGAAGTGAAAAGATCATCACAATTTCTTAAACATTTTCATGACTTCACCAATTCAAATCACCATTTCACAAATCTCGAGGCAAGGAGAAAGACAGAGAAAACTACTCAGAACTCATGGGGAAAGCACAACACAACTTGGAATTCATAAATAAAATCAAAACCATGCAAATTATAACAAGTAATTAACTTATCTCTAAATTTCTCCTCAAGAACACTCCTCAAAGTTCCTCTGAATCTCTTCCTTTCTTTACAGCACACAAAATTCCTCTTGGAAGTAGCAAGGAGAATAAATCTCTCACTTTCCCTCCACTCTTACAATTTCTTGAAGAATTCCTCACAATTACACGCTCTAACAAGCTCTCTACACACTAATGGATCCTATATAACCTCCAGGACTCCAAAAGTCTCCTCCTCCTCTCTTATTTTCGGCCAAAATGTTCTCTTTAAAGATGTGGATGCGTTTTTCCCAAGATTTGCTTATGCACCACTCCAAAATCCGGCCTTATCCATTGTACATGTCACATAACCATCGATCTCGCCGTCGGCAGCCTCGATGGCGCCGTCGATGGCCTTCTAGAGAATTTGTCCTATAGCCTTGGGAAAATCTCGCCGTCGGCGGCCTCGAGGGCGCCGTCGACGCCCTAGTGCAATTCTCCACATTTTGGTCCATTTTGCTTCAAATTCACTTCCTTTTGCATCTTTTTGCTCCATTGACCCTAATTCATCATTCCTGCAACAAAACATCAAAAATACCTTTCTTTAAAGTGCAATATAATTAAAAACAGTATAAAAGAGGTATGAAAATCTCAACATATTTTCCTTTGGTCATGTATTGGGCAAGCACACCGCGCGTATTGGCATTGATTGACGAGATCAAAAAAAGCAATAAAGACTCCTAAGTCAACAGACCTAGAAGGAGGTGTAGAATTGTGTGTACTATTTATTTTTGTTGGGGAATTAATTAGTGAATATCTGATCAACACTGAGGATTAGAAACTCTCACTCGGGATTAGAGAGTGTGTGTTGAGTTATCAGATTTTAGGGTTTTATAGCGGATGAGAATCAGTATTTAGGTGATGACCTCAAAGATTGAGAATAGGATGCCATGATGGGGGTCTTACTCTTATCTTGAAAGGTGTGAGTAGAGAATTGGACGCCGTGGAGGGGTTCTTCCACCAATCTCAAAGATGTAGAAAGAGAATTGGAAGCCATGGAGGGGGCCTTACACCAACCTCAAAGATGTAGGCAGAGAATCGGAAGTCACGGAGGGGGTGTTACACCAATCTCAAAAGGTTGAGAATAGGATGCGATGTTCCATAAAGGGGAGCCTCACTCCTATTTCGAAGATGTAGGTAGAAAATCAAAAGCCATGGAGGGGGCCTTACACCAATCTTAAAAGGTTGAGAATTGGATGCCATTTAAGGGGCTTTACACTAATCTCAAAGATATAAGTAGAGAATTGGATGCCATGGAGGGTGTCTTACACCTATCTTGAAGATATATGTTGAGAATTGGATGTCATGGAGGGGGCCTTACACCATTCTCAAAGATATAGGTAGAGAATTGGATGCCATGAAAGGGGTCTTACACCTATCTCGAAGATATAGATAGAGAATTGGATGCCATGGAGGGGACCTTACACCAATATCAAACATATATGTAGAGAATTGGATGCCATGGAAGGGGCCTTATACCAATCTCAAAAAGTTGTGAAAAGGAAAATTGCGTTTCGGTATTGGTCTCGAGGGCAGGAATGTAATGCAAAAAGTTTATGGTGTTGAATTCATAAATGCATGTCATGCGAAAAGATTGACATTGGTGAGAAAGATGTGTAAAATTTTGTAAGGTTTTATACAAAATGTGGAATTTTGCAAGGATATGAAGAGAATTAGTGCAGATAAGGATAGTCGTGTTGCGCGAGAAAAGAGTAAGAGACATCAAAATCGAGAGAATCAACTCAATAGATTTATTTTCTTTTCTTGTTGTTTTTATCACATTTAATTATAAAAATATGGTTTCAAAATTCAATTTTAGTTGGTTGATTTTTTTCAAAAGAGAGTTTTTCTTTATATTATTAAATTTTATTATCATCAAATTTTTTGGTCGTTTTGTTCTTTGTTCATTGTAGTCTGAACCAACGTGTGGCTCTGTGGCTTTTATCCATCGCAAAAAAGGGCAATTGAGAAAACAGACAAAATCTTGAAAGAGATTTCATTAATATGCTCCAATAAGTGTTACAGATTGAGTGCAGGCTGACAACGACTTTATATATGCTTAAAAGCACATGTATTTAATACTGCTGTTAGAAGATTTAATTCCTCAACAACAACACCAAAAACTTAATAACAGTTATAGATTTGATGAAGATGTATATATAAAATATTGAATAATGGTAATGTCACACTTATCAACGCAAGTATACTTATCGCTCAAGTAATACAAGGCTTTAATGGTGTCTTAGATATTGATCCCACAGGGGGTAATATTAGAGGCTACGAACTAAGATTTTAGAAAATCAATACTTAATCACAACAATATAATCCAAATTGCTTATCTGTCACTAATAGACAATTGAAATAAATATGTAATTTTAATAACTCTTAAATAACTAATTATACTAATAAAGTTTCTAATGTGAAATTCAATATATAAAAAAACATCATTCTCCTTGTCAAGAAATTATAGTGAATGGATAAAGTGAATGAGTTCAATTTGTATTGTGCCAAATAGGAGCATACCTATTCTTTACCCTTTGGTCTAGGCATAAAGAACATTGACTAATCCTATGCTTGGCTACTGAATCTACGGCTAGGCTGGGAGGATACCAGCTCTCACTTCGGAGCTCCCACCTTCCCCTCGCCTGAGGGATAACATCTACACTTCAGCACCCAAACGATAGGACTGAATTGGGGATTTTAGTTTGTCACTCTAAAATCTCCAATTCTACGCCGGATAATTTTATTTCCCTATTTATTTGCACCCAACTTCTAAGGGCTTTGACCTCCCTGAATCTTGGATGTAATCTTCACTTTAGTTGTAAAACTCAACATATTTTAACAAATCAATTAACCAGATTGAAAGTAAATTAAGATCGAAGTGAAAAGATCATCACAATTTCTTCAACATTTTCATGGCTTCACCAATTCAAATCATCATTTCACAAATCTCAAGACAAAGAAAAAGATAGAGAAAACTACTCAGAACTCATGGGGAAGATACAACAAAACTCAGAATTTATATATAAAAACAAAGTCATACAAACTACAACAAGTAAATAACACTTATATCTAATTCCTTCCCAAGCAAACTCCTCGAAGTTCCTTTGAATCTTTTCATTTCTTTACAACATACAAAATTCTTTTTTGAAACAACAAGGAGGAAAAAATCTCTCACTTTCCCTCCACTCTTACAATCTCTCAAAGAATTCCTCACAAACTAACCCTAAATTAAACTCTCTACACACTACTGGAACCTCTTTAACCTCTAGGAGCCTCCAGCGCCTCCTAATTTTTGGCCAAAATCTTCTTTTAAAGTTGTAGAAGAGTTTTCCCAAGAGTTGCCTAAGCATCCCTCCAATAATTGTCCACATTCAACGCACCTTTTGAAATAACAGCCGATTTCACCGTCGGCGGCCTGGAGGGCGGCTTTGGTGGGCCTTCTAAAATAATTGGCTGGAGTCTCTGAAAAATCTTGCCGTCGGCGCCGTTGGGCTCGCCGTCAGTGCCCTAGTTCAATTCTTCATATTTTGGTCCTTTTCGCTCCAAATTTTCTTCTTTTTGCATCTTTTAGCTCCAATGACCATAATTCATCATACTTGTAACAAAACTTAAAATACCCTTATTTAAAGTGAAATATCATAAAAAATAGTATAAAATAGGTATGAAAATCTCAACATATTTTCCTTTGGCCAAAATCCCCCAAACTTAACTATTACTTGTTCTCAAGTAATTTTAGTACTACATAAAAGTTATGACCTATTGTAGTAAAGTTTTAATTCAGAAATGCTATAAGTTTGATTTAAATAAATACCATAGTGAGATTTTCAGAAAAATTCAAGTAATTAAATTAAATCTGTAGGTACAAGATTATCCAGTCAACAAGTTTAAGAGTTCTAGTTTTCTATTCATTTCAAGAATTACTATATGTTGAAACATCAAGTCACTTAGAATATTTAAATGATAAGAACTTCATGAGAACACTGCTAGTAAAAAATCTAATCCATAAATTTAAGTTCAGAAATGTGTTTTCGTTTGTTTTTCTCTCTTTCATTTTAGAAGGAGTCGCCAGCTTGTCGATCATCCTATAATTCCCCTATTCGAATAAATCTCCCTCCCAAATCAAATTAGTGATTCAAAGAGGAGTGGAACCAAATAAGAAGAGACATACGGCAAAACAACAAACAAGAGAAAACACAAAACGTGGAGAGCCTACGTGCGGTAAACCTCGCAAGGATAGGTTAAGAGTGTCTGTCCAAACAAGATCGGACGAAAGCACCTTAAACTGATATCCGCGAAAGAATACCTACGTAGACTACCCATAACCAGAGATTCAGGTGTAGGTGCCTGTTCTGGGGTCAAGAGCACTCCCAAGGGGACGTATCCCACTTGGTTTATTACATCTTAGGGGGTACCCAAGAATACTCTTGATAAAAGGAGTTTCGCTTGGATTATCGTGAACCTGGGGAAATAGGTACTCAGAGGAAGGTTATTCCGTGTGGGAACAGT